>JZKD02S0109485.1:340222-354078 GCA_000966675.3 Picea glauca | reverse complement strand
AACCTTCATTTGGACCCTCAAAATGGCCCCGGAAGTTAAAACCTGCTAAAAATATTAAATTGCCAAAATGGCCAGAAAACTGTTTTGAGCCATTTGGAAAAGGTGGGTGGCCACCGATATCCACCTGGATCAAAACCTACGGGGACAAATGGTTTCTTAGCCATAGGTTAGTCCCACATGTCACAGACAAACTAACAAACAAAAAAAATTAACTTTTTTGGATAGCTTCTTAACTGGGTTCTTTATCTTCAGGGATGATTTTAGGGGCTAAATTTAGCTAATATTTTTACAAAAATATAGAAAAACATTTTATAGTTGGCATATGAATGTTTAGTAATATTCGTCAAGGTTTCTACATTTTAAAATAAATTTACATCCTTAAAATCATCCCTATTTATCTTGTGTGTCAAGAATTAATTAAGCAGGTTGTTTGGGTAAAGATAGAAACTTATTTGGATCCAAATTGCATATTTAGTGTCTGTTGTCCCTAGGTTCCCTTCCAAACTCATCATTTCTTTCTTCAAATTCCTCTCCTCCTTAAAATTTTGAGCTAAAGTGTTCCTAAATCCCTCTCGATAAACATAGCAATGGATCCAACCTTGTACTATTTAATAGGTTGGATACAATGTTTTGGATAAAATTTAATAGTAAAAATGGTACAAGTCATATAATGATTATTTATTTTTTAAATTTATATATCTATATATATAATTTTAATGTTAATATTGATATAATATTAATAGATTTCATGAAGAATTTTAACCAAAATTGGTGGCTACTCACATAAAATGATTGATCTAAGGTCGAGATATCACCAAGTCAGAGTCAAGGATGAGGATGAGGACATCTACAAGACAACCTTTAGAACAAGGTATGGGCACTATGAGTTTGTTGTGGTGCCATTCGGGCTTACAAATGCACCAACTACATTCATGTGTTTGATGAATAGTGTGCTCAACAAATATTTAGACAAGTTTATCTTAGTGTTTGTGGACAACATTTTGGTGTATTCCAAGAACTGAGAGGAGCATGAATAACATCTCGTAATGGTGTTGCAGGTGTTAAAATAACACCATTTATACGCTAAGTTAAGAAAGTGTGATTTATTCGAAAGAGAAATACAATATTTAGGCCACATAATCTCAGTAGAAGGAATGGCAGTGGACCCTGAAAAGATTAAGAAAAACATGGATTGGTCTGCCCCTAGAAATGTGACAAACGTAAGATTCTTCTTGGGATTGGTTGGATATTACAGAAGGTTCATTGGTTTTCCAAGATTGGTAATCCTATTACTTCATTGCAGAGGAAAGGGAAGAAATTCATATGGTCACCATGGTGTGAATATAGCTTCTAGTCGTTGAAGCATCTATTAATTAATTCCTTTGTTATGAAGATTGCAGACCTAGAAAAAGTCTTCTTGGTTTGCACTGATGCTTGCAAGGAAGGACTCAATGGAGTTCTCATGCAAGGTGGACAAGTGATTTTCTACAAATCATGAAAGCTAAATGAGCATGAGAAAAAGTATGTCACACATGACCTGGAGTTGGCAACAATTGTGCATGCACTGGAAATGTGGAGAGATTACTTACTTGTGAGGATATTTATCCCAATGAAAAACCATTGTGGTGAGAAGTACCTATTCGACTAGCCAAGGTTGAATGCTAAACAAACTAGGTGGATGGTGTTGATAAATGAGTTTGATTTTGAAATCAAACACATTAAAGGGAAGGAAAACAAAGTGACAGATGCACTCAGCCAAAGAGTTTAGACAATACACTTAGCAATAGCAAGTGTAGGAGAGTCCAGCGTCAAGTAGAGGATCGAAACCCTCTTGCAAGAAGATGAGTTTTTCACTCAAGTAAAAGAAGGGTTACAACAAGAACCCAGGGAAAAGAAGTATGAAGGATATCTTCTAGGAGTTGATGGTCTATTGCTATACAATAACATATTGTATGTTCCTAATTCAACAGATTTGCGGCATTTAATTATGGATGATGTAATGTCCCCAAGGCCGAGCCCTATTGCAAATCATGTCTATGAAGTATAAAGCTTGCATTATGAATTGTAATTATGTTTTATAGGCTGGTGAGCCAAGTCATATAAGCTAGTGGGCTTATGTGTTATTAGGCCAAGGAGCCTAAGCGTTGAAGGCCAGGAACTTGATTTTTTGTACATGTAATTATGCACAGTATTAATACAAAACATCTCTGCGTGCGGACTAACCACGATGAATGAGTGATGGGGGACTAAGCATCCAAAAAACCTGGGTAAGGGAGAGGGGGCTGAGAGGTTAGAAGAGGGGCTAAGCTGAGGGGGATTAAACCCTTGAGAATAATATTAAATTATTACTATTCCAAAGCTGTGTAAATGTGATGTTTTATCCTAAGTTATTTGGAAGGATGAGTGACTTCCAAATGGGAAGAAACGAGCTTCATGGGTGACAAGTGTCAACCCAAGTGCATGCAGTTAAAACTGTTGAGTTGAGCCATGATGGGGGTTCCTCCTCCATTCTACCATCGACTGTCTGAACCGGGAATCCCGTATGACCTCTGCAAGAATACCCTCATGCAACTCTGAAACCAAAAAGGCCTGTGTTGATTTATGGAGGAGTTGGTGCACCCTCTATCAAAACCGTTGAGTTTGTGTTCAACCTTCGTGTGGATTTCTTATCACGCATCCTCGAAACCCAGAATCGTGAGTTTGTTCTGTATGGATGTTTGGGACAACCGAATGTCCCGTAATTATTGAGCCTGGTTGGGTTGAAGCGTCTGTATGTCATCTATTTGGGAAACATGTGTTTGTTGTCCCATTTGACTGTGGCGGCCACATAGTTCTTGGCTGGGTGTGGTTTAATGCTATTGTATGTTCATTGTTGAGCCTTGATGTTTTTCTTCTTTGTACGGGAATGAGATTAAGGAAACGGTTGTATGACCTATGTGTAACCTCTCTCTGGGTGAGGGAGGTGATTTTTTTTGAAGAGGCAGGCTTTACCAAGCCTGTGAGCCACTCTCTCCAGGTCAGAGAGTGCGTGGAGGAAGGAGAGAGCTCCTGTAAGGAACCCTGTAGCTGCCACAGAGCTCATATATTTCCGGTTCGATTTGTTGTTGAAGCCCAAGGCAAGGGAGGTTAGCAGCCGAAGGACTGTCTAGGTGACAGAGAAGGTGTATACTCCTGGGGTGGGACAGGCATGTGGGGAAGGAGACTCTGTGGGTAGTGGGCATAAGTGGTTCCTGAGAGAGAATCCTCCTTCTTTTACATGTATTCTTCCTAAAAACCTTACCTAGCTTAGGATTCCTTACCCAGTGGAGCTTATTCCCAACTCGAGGGTGACCTACTGCTGAGAGTGATAAGTAGCGTGGTATAAGGATGGGAGGTTCATGAAAGGTCTACACGCAGTTGGTGGTGCATGACAGTTTCAAAGATAAGTGTCACTATGTTTTGTAATTCTGTAATTAATTAAATTGCATACCTGTGATTCTTGCAATGTTATCACGTATTTTGTTGTGCATATGAATTATTGTTATTTCCATTACCTCTAAAATGCTAGCAGTAATTCCGTGTTTAACTGTAATTAAGAATTTTAAGTTCATTAGAATGCATAATGTGTTCCAGAAGTGTTTTTCTGCATAGTAGCGTTGGCCTGACCATGGGTTTGATGGACGAGGGTGTTACAATATGGTATCAGAGCCTAGTTTCAACGTTGAGCCTGGATGGGCTGGATAAGTGGTCTTTGGACCAAGGGTTTGAGAAGAAATTGTGTTTGGAGGACTAATTTCAGACCTCAGAATGTTTTTGAGTGTCAATGGACTACTTGACCGTGTTACAAGCTCAGGAGGTGTAGCAGTATTATAAAACTATAGCCGGTGTGGTATATGGCCAAGGGAGAGAGAGAATTCCACACCAGAAGTGTTGGATCCAGTAGATGAAATTTCAGAAGGAGGGTACCAAGTCATTGGCTAGAAATCCTTGAGAATCAGAGTTGGACGGTCAGAATTCTCTGTGGAGAACTCGCGAAATCGCGAGGACCGTAAGATAGCCAGAAGTTGCAAGGTGGTTAGTGGATGGAGAAACTCGCCACCCTAGGATCCAGAATAAACATGGGTCATTGATCGTGGTTGGTTTGAACCATTGGATCATTTCGTGAATTCAGGGATCATGAACTTGGAGCACAGGCCAAATTCTTGGTCACTCCAAGTCCCGAATCGCGAAAGAGATTAACAAGGGTAGAATCGGATGGTGGAGCGCTTCCAGGAAGAAGTGCCAAAATCCCATGAGCCGTCAGATCCAGCCAACTAGCGAGGAATTTAGGGATGAAGATATTTGATAGGTGTAAGCGTAGGAGAGATATGGACCGTCGGATTAGGGGAGGCTCACAGTCATTGATCTCATACATGAATTTCCATATCGAAATTCGGGGATTGAAGCGACAAGAGATTTGGAGTTGCTGCATTGTGAACTCCTGGTTCACGAAACTCCAAAAAGATCTGGACCGTTAGATCCAAATCATCGAGGATCATTGGATCTTGTACAAGAACTCGTGTATCAGAATTCATGGATTGAAGTGACAAGAGATTTGGAGTCACTGCATCATGAACTCCTGGTTACCGAAAACCCAAAATCCAAAGTTCTGAAGTCTCGAAATCTTTGAAGATGGAAGAGCCGTAGTGGTTTTTTTTTTTTACCATTGAATGTTGGGTAAACGTGGACCGTCGATCCACCCGATTTACGCGAATTCGGTAAATCAAAACTCTAGGAGATAGATGTGTGTACCTTAAACTCTTCGAAGGTAGAAATCCCGAGTAGCACCTAGTAGTCTAGCATTGGTCATGACCTTTGGTTACGAGGGTAGGGAGAAAGAGGGAGATATCACCCGAAAATTACAGAGCCGAGCATAACTTGGAAAATTTGTGAAGTTGAAGCGTTTTCTTAAATCAGAATGGTTTTAAATGTGTGGAATTTGCTAAGAATGATGACCTGACAAATCCCTGTTGTTTGCATGTGTGTTTTCAGAATCTTAGCAAGTGCCAGAACCGAATAGGGTTGTCGTTGAGAGCAGAGAATGGAAGAGGTGCGTATTTCCTCCAATTCAGAGAACGAAAGAGAAGGGAGGAATGTCAACTTGGGAGTCGAAGAGTCAAACTCTAATGGTCAAGGAAAAGAGATGGATAAGGAAGGACATATAATGAAAATCATTGAAAGATTGTAGAAAGATGCCCAGGTCCGCCGAGCTGATAGCCGAAATCTCATGAATGTCAAGGATGGGCAGGGTGAATTCAACTTAAGGATGTCGAAGAATCTGGAAAGAATAGAAAATAAATTGAAAAAGGAGAGTGACTCAAGCAAGACAGAGAGTTGCAGGACCCCTGAGAGGAAAATAAGATCAAGGAGTGTCAACAGACATCGTCGTCACTCCCCAAAGAATTCCAGTAGGGAAGCACACAGTAGTTCAAGCCCATCTCCTACCAGAAAGCACAGGAGATCTGGGATGGATGAATTGAAAGGGGAAATGAACAAGATCAAGCCTCCAACATTTGATGGAGAACATAAGAAGGAGGAAGATGCCAAAACTTGGTTGTTGGGTTTGAGGAAATAATTTTAACTACATAATTATTCCTCTCATGCAGAGGGAAGGATTTCCATGTATCAACTGAAGGGAAATGCATCCATGTGATAGGATCAACTTGTGCAGGTGCATCACATTAGGGAAAGGGACATCACATGACAAGAATTCAAGAGGTATTTTGAGAGGAAATACTTAACTAAAAGATATTATGACAGAAAGATGAAAGATTTCTTTGAACTCAAGTTGGACAACAAGACCATTGATGAGTATGAATGAAAGTTTTTGGAATTACTGAAGTATGTTCCATTCATCAAAGATGATTCTGTCAAGTTTCAGAGGTACCTAAGTGGATTACTGCCTCCTATTGGGGATAAGATTTAGTATGATGACCCAAATACTATGGAAGAAACAATAAGAAGATCGAAGTGCTTATTTGAACAACAAAGAGAAAATCCTACCTTTTGGAAGGCTTGGGATGACCAGAAAAAGTATAAGAAAGAACAGAGCCAGAAGGGAAATAAAACACCATTTTTTAGAAACAACCCTCAAGAACAACCATCTCCTAGAGAGCCCAGGAAGGTTGAAGGGAGTGGGCAAATGTGAAGGCCTCCACCTATGGAATGTTAGGGTTGTAAAGAAAACCATAGGTACAAATATTGCCCCCACAGAAATGATAAAGTAAGAGTTCTCCACAATGTTCAACATGATGAAACAATGGAGGACATGGGCAGTAGAATTCCAAGGATCTACGCAGCCCTGGACAACAAGCAAGTTGAGTATCAATCGCACATGATTGAAGTAGAAGGTATGATCAGAAACCAACCATTTACTATTTTAGTTGATTCAGGGGATAGCCATAGTTATATAGACCCTAGAGTGGTAGAAATTTTTCATTTGATAAGAAGCAAACATGAAAAGTCTTGGTTAGTGCAGCTAGCTACAGGAACCAAGAGGAAAGTCATGGAGTTAGTCAAGTCCTATCCTGTAGACATGAATGTATTGAGCACGAAGGTCGATTTGAACATTCTGTCGTTAGGCTCTTATGACTGTCTAATTGGGATGGACTGGTTGGACCAACACCATGCCATCTTGGACTGTCGAAACAAGGCATTCACTTGCTTAGATGAAGAAGGGAATTAGAGAGCCATCCAAGGAATTCCTAGAGCTGTTACTGTTAGAGAAATATCGGCAATGCAGCTAAAGAAGTGCTACAGAAAAGGCTGTCAATTATTTGTAGCCCATGTGGGGGAAACGCCTAAGGATAAGGTGTTAAGTATTGAGGATCATGAGGTACTTAAAGAGTTCAAATATGTATTCCAGGAAGTACCTGGACTACCTCCGAAAAGGGATATCGATTTATCTATGAACTTGATGCCTAGAGCAGCTCCAATGTCAAAGGCTCTGTATAGGATGAGTGCGTCAGAAATGAAAGAGTTATAGCTGCAGCTTGAAAAAATTCTGAAGAAGGGGTATATATGCCCAAGTGTGTGGCCTTGGGGTGCCCTGATCCTGTTCGTAAAGAATAAGGACGGAACATTGAGATTGTGCATTGATTTCAGGCAATTGAACAAAGTAACAGTGAAGAGCAAGTATCCTCTGTCGAGGATTGATGATCTCTTCGATCAGTTGAAGGATGCAAAGATCTTTTCGAAAATAGATCTAAGATTAGGATATCACCAAGTAAGAATAAAAGATGAAGACATCAACAAGACCACCTTTAGAACAAGGTATGGTCATTACGAGTTCACAGTGGTGTCATTTGGACTCTCAAATGAACACGTTGTTTTTATGAGATTGATGAATGGAGTATTCAGGGACTATCTAGACAAGTTTGTCATCGTCTTCCTGGATGACATTCTGGTGTATTTCAGGATCAAAGAAGAACACGAACAACATTTGAGGATGGTGTTGCAGGTGCTAAGAGAGCACCAACTGTATGCCAAGCTGAGCAAGCGCTCATTTTATCAGGAACAGATCCATTACTTGGGACATATTATCTCGAAGGATGGGATAGCGGTAGACCCTGAGAATATTGAAGCCATTAGAGAATGGTCAGTGCCAAGGAACGTAACTGAAGTTATATCCTTCATGGAATTGACTGGTTATTACAGAAGGTTCATCACAAGGTTTTCCAAGATAACTCACCCTATCACTTCCTTACAAAGAAAGGGGAAACAGTTTCACTGCATAGAGGGATGTGGGGAAAGTTTCTAGCAATTGAAGCAGTTGTTAACCGGTGCTCCAATCCTGAGGATTGCAAATCCAAATGCAGATTTAATAGTATGCACTAATGCATGCAAAGAAGGACTGGGAGGGGTCCTCCGTCAGAATGGATTCGTAATCTGTTATGAGTCTAGGAAATTAAAAGAGCACGAGAAGGACTATGCAACCCATGACTTCGAGTTGGTAGACATAGTTCATGCTCTAAAGAAATGGAGGCATTACCTCATGGGAAGGAGGTTTGAACTCATAACAAACCATAACGGTCTGAAATATTTGTTTGATCAACCAACCTTAAACGCTAGATAAAGTAGGTGGTTGAAATTTCTGTGTGAGTACGACTTTGAGAACAAGCATATCAAAGGAAATGAGAATAAAGTGGTTGATGCACTCAGCAGGAGGGTGCATGAATTACATGCTACAACCATTAGCATGTATCAGACTGATATTAAAAGAAGAATTCTGGAGGCTGCAAATGTAGATTTGCAGTACAGAGTATTGGTAGCCAAGCTATAGCAAGGTAAGACGCCATAGAAGATGGAAATTTATAAATTGGAAACAGATGGAACATTGTTGTATAAGAACGGAATTTTTGTACCCAATGTCCAGTGCTTGAAACAAATGATTTTTCAGGAGATGCATAATGTGCCTTATGCAGGGCACCCTGGATATCAGAAAACAATAGCAACAGTCAAGAGCCATTACTTTTGGTCGGGTATGAAGAGAGAGATCGTTGAATACATCACCAGATATATGGAGTGCCAGAAAGTTAAAGTTGAGCATAGGCACCCAACAGGGTTGCTGCAACCTTTACCCATTTCTGAGTGGAAGTGGGAAGTAGTAAGGATGGATTTTATTACGGGATTTCCCTGAACATGCAAGCTGCATGATTCGATCATGGTGGTGGTAGACAAGCTTAAAAACGTTGTCCATTTTATTCCGAAAAACTACTCACAAGGCAGCAGATGTTGCTAATATTTTCATAAAGGAAGTGGCATGATTGCACGGAATTCCTAAAACGATTGTTTCCGATAGAGACTCGAAATTCAACTCGAATTTCTGGAAAGGATTGTTCAAAGGATTCAGAACAAATCTGAACTTTAGTATAGCTTATCATCCTGAGTCTGATGGACAAACAGAGAGGGTGAACAGAGTAATAGAAGACATACTGAGAATGTATGTGATGGAAAAACCATCAAGATGGGAAGACTACCTACACTTGGTAGAATTCGCCTACAACAATGGGTATCATGCATCATTGAAGATGAGCCCATTTGAATCACTTTATGGAAGAAAGTGAAATACTCCAGTGAGCTGGGATAATCCAGCTGATAGAACAGTAGTTGGGTCAGAGTTTCTCAAGGAGATGGAGGACCAAATGATAAAAATTAAGAAAAATTTAAAAGCTGCCCAGGATAGGTAGAAAAATTATGTTGATAAGAGAAGAACCCATAGAGAGTTCAAAGTGGGTGATCATGTTTTCCTGAAAGTGAAAGCTAACAGGAGTTCCCTGAAGCTGGGAAGTTGCACCAAGTTGGTGTTAGGACCACACAATGTACCTTTTTGCCCACACTTTTTTCCATCATTACACTCTTGTTTCACGCACATTTAAACTCATATTATCACTTTACCCTATCTTTCCAAAGGTATACAACGTCTCTTCTCTTTACTATATGTTTAATCTATTTTTCATATAATTTTACATTACTCTCGTACTTAACCATTTATCAGAAATGTATAAGTGCTGAAACAGTTTGAACTGCAGATTAGCATTGAGGCCCGTTGCTGAAACAGTTAAATCACACAACCCCATGGCTGAAACAACAACTCACACAGAAGAAGTTGTTACACAGTCTGTGGTCAACGATGCTGAAACTCACATAGAAGAAGTTGTTGCACAGTTCGTGGTCAACGATGCTGAAACTCACACAGAAGAAGCTATTACACAGTCCGTGGTCTATGATGCTGAAACAACAACACAATCTGTTACATTGACCACAATAGCCTCACCTTGAGCTAGCATGCCTGAGACCAAGTTGCCGAATTAGAATGCAAATCCTGTGGCTGAAACAGCCCGCGATTTGTGATGCTGAAACAGCATACAACAGAAGACAAATAAAGAATTTGTTACTCCAGCTGCCACAGGAACACCTCACTCAGCACTTGTAATAACATTCTGTTGCGAGAGACTGGGGTATCTTATTCCAGTTTAGAAAGTCAATCCGACTAAGAATAGGACTCGGATATACACCTGTAATTTGTTGATCAATTGTATCGAAGGGATTCTCGTCTTTAAATAAGAGGAAATCATCATTCGATTCATCTTTTGTTTCTTTTAGCTAAGGAGGATTTACAGAGAAGGACATATTTCATTCTAGATTGTAATATGATACATTGACAGATGAATAAAAGACTGTTTTGAGCATTTCTCTCTAGTCCCTTTTTTAGGGAAATCTTGTGAGAAGGGAGGGCCCACCTTCTTCACAAGATTCACCCATTAACTTTGTAGAATATTAGTGTATTTCTGTTTATGCCTTGATTAAATTTTGTTTGCTGAAACACTACTTTATTGAACTTGTTTTGTTGAAACACTACTTTATTGAACTCTGGCTTGTTGTTACATTATTTTCATATGATTCATGTTTGGGGTAACTGTTAATCACTCTAGTTAGCAATCCTGCTTGTTGAATTTATGAAAGCTTGATAATCAGGGACAGGTGCTGAAGGTTCCTGTTTCGGAACTAGGGTCCTGTTCTCTGTTAGAGATAGTTAGCCTTCAATGCATGTCAATTATTTTTGAGTTCATGAAGTGTGATGATCGGAAACAAGTGCTGAAGATTCCTGCTTAGGAATTAGGGTCTTGTTCTCTGTTAAGAGTTAGTCATTTCAGTTAAGCAATGAGTTCATGAAGTGTGATGATCGGAAACAGGTGTTGAAGATTCCTGCTTAGGAATTAGGGTCCTGTTCTCTGTTAAGAGTTAGTCATTTCAGTTAAGCAATGAGTTCATGAAGTGTGATGATCAGAAACAGGTGCTGAAGATTCCTACTTCGGGAATAGGGTCATGTTCTCTGGTTACAAAATAGTTGGTCTTTCCCTTTGCAGTGTCTTGAAAGATTTCTTTTCCAGGTTGTTATTTTCTTAATGTAGTCCAGGATTCTTTGACAATTATCCCTTTAAACATTGAACTCTGCAATAGGTAGGTTGCTTTCCTATAATTCAAGTTAGAACTTCAGTTTGTTCAAGGCAAAGTGTGATTAGTATGTTTTTACTACAACTCTAGGTTGTTTTTGATATTGATCATATATAGTGCATGATTACCTTTGAAATAACATACTTCCCTTGGTTGACAATTTATGTAGCACTTGATTGTTTGGTTAATAAGAAATTATAGTGACCAACATTTTTGCGCCATTGTCGGGGAAGGTAATTGTAGATTTCAAAAGCACTTATGATTTTTCAGATACAAAGATTGCATGAGAGGAGGCGGAGACCCCAAAGACACTAACCCTACAGGTGGCAGGGGCAGAGGAAGAGGAGGAAGAAAGACTTGTATTGACGAGATTATAACAAAGTCTGAATCTGCTGCTCAACGACCAAACCTTCGGAAACAAAAATCCCAGCCTTCATTTCAAGCCAAATTTGAAACGGGGAAAGAAGTTTGGAGTCCTGATACAGTCGAGAAACCAGCAGGAAACATTGAGAATAGAGAAAGAACAGCAGGGGAGTAGACAGAAGAAAACATGGATGAGTACAATGAAGAATTGCATCATGAAGAACAGGCAGGTCCTGAAGGAGAGGTAAATGATGAAAACTCTTTCTCCACATTAGGATTTCCTATTGGTGATCTTCCTAGAGGGGTAGCCCCCATGAAGAACATTCCACTCTCAACACTACCTAACTTTCATGGTTTTTCTTCAAAATATCTTGATGAGTTCCTTTTTGAGTTTGATATATTATGCAAAAGTTATGATTACATTTCCAATGCTCAAAAATTAAAACTATTTCCAGCAACATTGAAAGGAAATGAACTAAGATGGTTTATGAGTCTTGGAGGCCATGTAATCACAACATGGGACCAAATGAAATAGAAATCCCTGAACAAATACCAGGACTATTGCCGAACAAGAGAAAAAGGAAGGAACTATTTAAGATGATGCAGAAAGAGGATGAAAATCAGGAGGACTTTGTAGAAAGGCTACAGTATAATCTACAAAGATCCAGTCACCCCAATGTAAGTAAATATATTCTTAAAACCATATTATTAAAAGGAGTAAGGGATGAATCTCTAGATATGATGAATATGCTTGGAAAAGGGGACATATCTAAGGAATCATACGATGAAATTGTTAACCTATGTAAAAGATGTTCAAGAGGAGCTTCAAGAAATAGATCAAATAGCAGGGACACCACATTTTCAAGAGTTCAAAAATCATCTAGTGGGGGGAAAACAAGAGCCGAGATAGGTAATTTACTTGAAGGTTTTAAAACTGAAATGATAAGCTCTTTTGACTCACAAAATGACACCCTACAGATTCAAAAGAAGTAAGCAGAAGCATAAGAAGCCCTGTCCATCTTTTGTTCTCAATGCAGAGACAAGCACCCATGAAGGGGATGTCCATTGGACAAAAATCCAATCTGCACCATCTGTGATAAAGATCATGAAACTCAACAATGTCCATATTTACCAGGGATCAAGGCAACATTACAACCAACGGACGAAAAAGCTGAAGTTGTCTATCTGTTGACACAGAGAAGGCAATGGCAACCGCGGGGACAAGGTATGAATCCTAACATGCCATTTACATCTTCTAATCATTGGAATAATTATCCTTCTTTCAATCAATTGAGTTACCCTCCCTATAATCAAATGCAATATCCAAATCAAATGAATTACCCACCCATGAAACAAACTAACCCACCCTTTGTTGATCCACCAATGTGGACTCCTTGGCCTCCACAACAAAAACAACCATATCAGAACCAATGGAATCCAAATTGGAGAGGACAACAATCCCCCTTCCCAAATCAATTACCTCAATCACAATTTCTGCAACCACTCTCCTTACCATCAGGTACTCCATCGAACAATCAAATGATGAGACCCCAACTACCTATACAACCTAACCCTAACCCCAATAATAAAGTTGTGCAGTACATTGATATTCATAACCAGCCTACACTTTCTCTTCTCCCTGCGCAATGCAACAATATTCATTTACGATCTGGGAGAATAGTAGAACCTACCATAGCTGATGTTACCTCTTCTGATAAAGAGGAAACAAAAGAGCATGATGTACCTGAAAAGGTACAATCATCCTCTAACAATGCTGCTGAAATAGCAAAACCACCATTTCCTGAGCGTTTATCTTTGACTAAAATGCCTGAGCCACCATCTTTCAATATTCTAGGGGAATTACAAAATCTTTATGTCAAAATTCCTCTACTACAAGCACTCCAAGATGTACCAATTTATGCCAGGATGATGCGAGACATTTGTGTTAAGAAGCCTGGTAGGAAAATTAAGGATCCCGTTACAGTCCATGTTATGGGTGACTTGTCTGCACTAATGTCAGGTAAAGCCCCCCCAGTTAAATATGGTGATCCCGGCCACCCTACTGTCTCAGTACAAATTGGAAAAAAGATAATCCCTCGAGTCCTGGTAGACTTAGGTGCCGCTATTAATATCATGAATCTGGAAACCTTACAACTACTACAACTGCAAAATGAAGTCAAAGACACCCCAACTATCCTAGAATTAGTTGACTAATCCATAATTAAACCAGAGGGAGTCATTGAAGACCTCATTATCTCAATAGAATCCTGGAATTATCCAGCCGACTTTGTGGTACTACAACCTAAAACAAAGTTGGGGGGCCACCATCTAATTTTGGGCAGGCCTTGGCTAGCCACAACAGATGATTTTATTAGGTGTAGATCAGGTTCAATGACAATTTCCAATGGTTAGAAAACTAAACAACTTACCCTCTACCCTCACGCTACACCCCTGATTAATAATGATAATTCTGTATGGGTAGACTTTGACGATCAACTTACTCAACCCATTTTGACTAT
>JZKD02S0109485.1:230149-256003 GCA_000966675.3 Picea glauca | reverse complement strand
TTGTTCTTAAACAATTATGCCCATTTTAAACTCTTTACAGAACACTCAATGTCGATCACAATAATGCAAGGAAGAAAGCAATAGAATATTCAACATCAATCACACACACGAAATATATAGAGGCAAATATTTCTTGAGGAAACCCATAAAGGGAAAAAACTCTTCTTCTTAATATGATAAGTAATCTTTATTTTCTGTACATTATCATTCTTATGAGCACCAACTCATTGTGAGGCTACCAAATCTGTTTTACAAGCTGCAACTTGCGGAGAACACCAACTCTCTGGTTTCTCTAGCACCCACTAGAAGGAAGCACCAACTCCTTGGTTTCTCTAGCACCCACTAGAAGGAAATAACAACTCCCTAAGTGTTCTAGCACCAACTGGATGGAAGCACCAACTTCCAGTTACACAGGAACCAACCTGTATAAAATAGAACAATAGTTCTCCCTTGCACCACCCTGCCACCCTGGTTTTTCTGGCTGCAACCAGATGGAATCTACAACTCCCTGTGTTCAAGAACCCACTTTAAACTTTGAGGACAACAGTCCTCCCTAGCACCTCCCACCACCTTGAAATATAAATATTTTATTTTCTTGAATTTATCAGAGTGATACAACATTTATCTATGGCTTACTAGTCTCATCACTATTCTGCTACACTGCTCTTCTCTGCCCGCATCAGTGTTTCTTTGCTCATATCACATGCACTTTTTGTTCTTCTACATTTTATGATCTGTGCACCATCTCTCTTCTATTCACTATTCCTTTTCTTTCTCTTCAATTGATACACACAACATACTTCTACCCGCATGAATAACTCTCAACAACATCAAACATCTCTTCTCTGTTCTGCATATATTTATCATGCTAAGTCCTCTTCCAGATCATCCACGCAAATCATCATCTTCTTTGGATGTTATTATGAGTCTGTTCGTCATAAATGGATTATCCTGAGATTATTTTCCTTCACTAGCAGTGCGACCCTTCATCGTCTCTGTCATAGTTGAGCTTATCCTTTATGTTGCAGTTATAGACTTTGACACTTTTCCATATGTCAATTGTCTCTATGATGAGTCTTCATTCCACTAGAAGTTACCTCAAGACTCTTTAGCTCCTCTGGTGATCACCATGATCCTCTTCTAATTATCTGACAGACACAATCACTCTGTTCTGGGAGTTAAAACTAGTCAATTATGGCTTCTTTGGCTTCTAAGCCCCTTCTTTCACGTGACCACTGACGATGATCAAATGCATATTCAAGAGGTGCTTCTCAATCTCAGGATAGTGAGCCCTAGCTACATTTCTTGATATGACCTTGGGCTGTGAACTTCACGTGACCATGCAATTGCGGGCGTGTCCATAGGCGGTTTGAGGGTAACCCGCTTTTCACCCCACAATTCACTACGAGCCTCCATGCGTATTTTATCCAAAACCATGGTTTCAATTGTGGCCCCCTCATGAAAAATTAAGGCCCGAGCGTGTTCTAGATCCACTATGTGATGGGATTGTCGATCTCATGATCTTGACAGTGCTCCTAGACTGATGGTTCAGATCTATCCTTTTAGCCTTCTTTCCTCTGTCCACATGCGATCCTTGTTGTCAATGATCAAGTGACATGTGGCCCTCCAAACCAACGAACGAGCTCGATTTCTCCTTTCAGGCTTAGGGAGTTTCGATTCTCAAAATCCTCTTGGTCCCAGAGTACTTCACCCAGAGTCCACGAACCAACGACACGTGTCCTTTTTTGGATCGATGGTCACAATCCCTTCAGATATTCGGGGTTCGACAATATCAACTCTCAAGTTTCTTTCATCCTTCCTTTGCTTTTCCCAGAGATGAATACCCCTTGACGCATTTCCCTTTGGGATCAATGGTCCCAATCCTTTCACGTCTCCAGACTTCAAAATTCTCAAGTCTCAACTAGAAATATTTGAAGTGAGATTTCTCTGAAATCTCAGATCAACTGACACATAGTCCCATTGACGATCAATGGTTGAGATTTATCTTCGTCGATTTTCATGTTCTCCCTATTCATAAACATCCAAAGTTGTGGATCTTGCACCACCTGTCCTCCTCGATGATGGATGGACCCAAACCACTTCGGGACTTCAGAACTTTGGTCAAGTGTTGGTGGTAAAGTTCCCGAAGTAACACTCCTAGAGTGACATCACTTACTTATGTCACTTGATGATTTTTCATGAGCCTAGTAGTTGTCAGGTGTCACTCAGATTTGTGATTTACATGTACCTAAAGTGCCGAATCAACTTGACACTTGTCATTGTCTAATTTCTCCATGTGTCCTTGCTGACATGGATCCTCATTCACTTCAGGACTTCGGCCTTCAGGACTTTGGGTATTTAAAATTTTCAAGTCGCAAATTCTTCTAAAGTGAGAATCCTCGAATAGTAACCTCCTCACAAGTTTTAGACCCGAACTAAATGTTGTTCATCGATCATGTTCTTAGATCGATGGCTTGATATTTTTGTGATCATCGATCATGTTCCGGACTTCGAGGATTTCAGATCTGAAACCAAAAATTCTCGAAGTGAGTTTCTTCAAAGTTATGGATCGTGTACCACCTATCAGTCTTGACGATGAATGGTCCCTTCTTACTTTGAGGCTTTAGGACTTTGGTAGATCCGCTCTCCTACGCTCATCCAAAGGCTTAACCTTCGTGCATTTATTTATGGATCCAATGACTATTGATTCTCGTCACTCAGATCCAACAGATGGGATATGCTCCTCTCTTTTGTACTCATTCCTCATGTTTGGACTCTGATATAATGATCCATATTATTCATAGTGTTCAATCCAACTACCACTGTAGATATTTTTGTGATGTTGTTTTTCTAGCTTATCCTGTCCTTCCACTTCAAACTGATCTGACGGTTAAAGTTTAATTTATATGATCCTACGATCTAGGATTAATTTTGTCTCTCTGGGTCTCCAAACTTCGGGGATTTCAAATATCAAACTTAAACTCTCGAAGTGATTTCTATGGAGCTTAACCTCCTCACATCTTTATACTCGAAACAAATGACATTTGTTGGATTAGAATATTAGATCAATCTCTCGATCTGTCTATGATGCAGCTCTTCTATCTTATCATGTCCTTCCACTTTAAATGATCCAACGATTGAAATTTACTTCGGCTCTCCGGACTTCGAGGATTTCAGATCTGAAACCAAAAATTCTCGAAGTGAGTTTCTTCAAAGTTATGGATCGTGTACCACCTATCAGTCTTGACGATGAATGGTCCCTTCTTACTTTGAGGCTTTAGGACTTTGGTAGATCCGCTCTCCTACGCTCATCCAAAGGCTTAACCTTCGTGCATTTATTTATGGATCCAACGACTATTGATTCTCGTCACTCAGATCCAACAAATGGGATATGCTCCTCTCTTTTGTACTCATTCCTCATGTTTGGACTCTGATATAATGATCCATATTATTCATAGTGTTCAATCCAACTACCACTGTAGCTTCTCCTCCTGAGCTTTGGCAATGAAGTTAACCTCAGCCTTGGTGCACGCTTGCGCTCTACGTGAAACTTTGCGCTATTCCTCATGAGATTTGATTCCTTCTACACATTCTTCCTGTAATCATGCCATCATCATTGTTGTTCTTTCCATCAATGAAAATAACACTATGCATCATTGTTTTTCTTTCCATCAATGACAAGCACACTATGCATCGTTGTTGTTCTTGCCATGAATGACAAGCACACTCTGCTTGTAAACATGCCAACATCTCCCCCTTTGGCATTGATGCCAACCCTGAACAACTAAATTTTTCTATTTAGATGCACTGTTCTAGTTAGATCTCCAACTATAGCATCTAGAACACTCCTTTTCTCCCCCTTTGACTTCAATGTCAAAGAAAACATGCCCCCCCTGAGTTGTTGCAGTACTTTGTGGAAGTATCAGATATTCAACCAACACAGACTCCCCCTAACATGATGGATTCTCTTATTTGAGTCCTGCAGAGTATTTGTATCTAACTCAGAGTCTTATCCTTCTGATTCTTGGAACTATTCATCTTCAGCTTCAACTGTTTCCTCTGTAGCAGACTCAATATTTCTCACCTCTCTTACTGAGACGCCTTCATCAATCTTTTCTTGTAATAATTGAATGACTCCCCATGTCACTCTTCTCTGATCTTCTATTACAACAACTTCATTTTTCTTCTATGATGCCTACAATCCAAGGCTTTTATGACCATATTCATCATAAGGAAAAATAATAACCGTTACAAACACTCTCATACCTCCTTTGATTCATCCATGAAGGTGTCTCTTTTCTAAAATTACTTTGAGGTGTATGAGAAGCTTCTGAATGTCTTCCTTGCTCTGATATTCTAAATATTGTAGTATTTCTTTCATTCTTTGAACATGGAGAACCTGAGTCATACCTTCTTTCCATTTTCACAAATGAAGGAATTTTGTCAGACTTGTCTTCACCCTTTACAAATGAAGGAATTGCATCAGTTTTCTTAGGAGTATTGATTTCTTCCTTGTTGTATCTAAGATCGGATTTGCCATTTGGTGATCTTTGACTGTCCAAGATCTCATCCGGGTTCATGGAGTTGTTCAAGAACTTGATTTGATTGTTTGACTTCTCAACCTTCTTTCTAAGATTCACAATTTCTTCTTCTAGCTTATGACATGATTCTTCTTCTACTTCTTCAATGGGATAAATGATAATAGAACATTCTTTTGTTGTATCCGAGTCTTCTTCTTTACTTGCAGGGGAGGATTCAATATCAACATTATCATCTTTCCTTATGGATTTAGCCAAAACTTGTCCTGAGTTTAAAGGCATTATCTTATAATCTTTAGAAGTGACCAACACTTTATATCCTCTGTCACACATTTGACTTGCACTGAGAAAATTATGTTTCAACCCATCTACAAGAAGAACATCCTGGGCATCTCCTTTTCCATTACTCAAACTCTCCATCCATTTACCCTTGATTTTACCTAGTTCATCATTTCCAAAGGCCATATTTCCTGTTTTTATTTTAATTATAAACAAAATCTTATCTTTGTCTCTAGTCATGTGCTTAGAATATCCACTATCTATATTCTAGGAGTCCTTTTGTTTTTTATTCGAAAGTACTAGACCACATTTTTCACTATATTTCTTTTTCAATGTGCTAGAATTTCTATCTAAGATCTTTATCCTTGGATTTTCTTTGTAATTATTCAAATGGCAGTTTGCAACTTTGTGGCCGAAGTTATGACAGTTGTATCATTCGAGCTCATCGCTCAATAGTTCAAAGCAATTGGTGCAATGTTTTATCCTCATTGGTTTTTTAGTTCTATGTAGCAAAGATTGTTTATTTCTTGACCTCTTCAGTTGCATGTCTCTAAACTTAATTTGACAATCGATAATCTTATGAACAAAATTAGAGCAGTTAAAATAGTAACCATGGAAGAAATTTTGGTACCTAAAGGATGACCTTCTTCTTGGCATGTTTTGATCCCTCTTATGATATCTTTGTTTTTCATCAGAGATCATATTGTCTTTATTAGCTTCTGGTGGTAGAGTACTCACATGTTCTGATTGTCTGCTGACTTGGAACTTGATCATCTTTACTTGCTCTTTTCTTTCTGGTTGTTTGTTGCTTGAACCACTTACATAGCCTAAACTAGTCTTCAACAAAGGAGATCTTTGTTTGCTAAGGATGTTGTTTGGTTCTGCAGAGGCTTTAATGCTTGGAAGATTTTGGAGATACAATGATTTAAAATTCTCCAACTCTTTTCTAGTTTTCACTACCTCTTCTTCCAGAGCTTCACATATTACCTTCTTTTCTGATAACTGTTGTTTCAGAATGTCTTATATTTTGTTTGCCTCTTCTAATTCCACTTTTAGTAGAGCAAAGTCTTCATCGAGTTTTTTACTGTCTTTCTCAAATTGTGTTGTGCTGCTTATATGTTTAGTATAATGCACTCATTAATTATCAATTCGGGATTCATAATCAATAGAGTTACAAGACACTGTTAAAAAAGGTAATTCTAATGTCATGAGTATAGAACTATTCTAGATTATGTAGGCTGGAAACAAAACAAACTAGCAAACTGAAATACACTTTGGTTGTATTTCACAGAGAGGCTATCTACTCCATTATGGCACATGCAAGTATGAGATGGAGTTCTTTTGACAGATCAACTCTGCTATCTAAACCAAATAACTAACTATGCAACCCCACTTCTGAAAGGGAAATCACACATCAATCATCAAGACATAGCATGGGTAATTCAACAGTCAATATATTGAGTATGTTGTGGTTCACAATGTGTTGTTGTGAACATCACTAGTTCTCCTTCAAATATGTCTAACTATTGTTGCCAACATTCATGTCTTGAAACAAAATCAAATTCATAAAACAGAGCACATGCAAAACAAAGTGAGTAAAGATCTCTAAGCAATCATATCATTGAAATCCTAGTCTAAATTGTATTGCTACCATCTAAAATAATTAAAGCTTCAACTAATCTAACATTTACACTATTGAAATCAAATGCTAATACTAATATATGAAGATGTTGACCTTTGTTGGGCGGTGAGCCCTTGCCACTTCAACAAGTTAGTGGCTAGAGTCTACAATAATCTTGCTTTCAACCCACACATTACTCTTACTCAAACTTCAAAACATAGAATCAAACTATGCTAACAACTCAACTCACATTCAATCATAGACGATCAAGACATGGAGATAAATGATGTCCTTCTATTAATATTCACCCAAAGTATGTTCTGTAATATGTAATGCTTCTTCACATGCTGCATTATGCTAACTCTCTACTATCTCCACCATCCTTTCCATGACTATTTAAACAATCTTAGTCGTGAAACAAAAGGAGGTGAAATCGTTTGCAAATTAGTCAATTGTTAAATTTAATTATTCGGTTACATATTTTAAGCTTCATCCTCATGACACGAAGTGCATGAGGATGAAGCAACAAAAAAATATCCTAACATAGCCTTGCTAAAACATTTATGATTCAATAAACATCCAACAATTGTCTTGGGCATGATCTAGAGCTAAACTTGGTACATTTGGCTTTCTGTATTGGTACCAGATCATTATAGGTAGATGGTATCGGATCCGAACAATGCACAAATGTTTGGTACCAGATCATGACAGTCTACGATTGCTGGTACCATATCACGATAGGTGAGATTCAGTACCAGATCTGAATAGAAGGTGCGCTTGGTACTGGATTCAGACAGTGGCAATTTGGTGCACAAGTACTGGATAGCTGGGCTGGTACATAAAAGATGGACTTATCTAGAGGTCAAAGATTATACATGGAAAATTGAAGCATTAGTACATGAAACATTTAATCTCCTAGCTCAATAAACCACAAAAATGCATGAATTAATTACACTTTACCTTATGACCTTATCAATGGCTAATGGTAGTGTTCTTTGTCATTTACCCAAGCTTAGGTAAGACAAAAAGGTATATACGAGGAGTATAATAGGGTAGTGGGGATGTCAATTTAGAGGATCAACATTCCCCCATGCGAAAACCATTGCATGTCCTCATGCAACTAAAAACAAACCCAAAATGTTTCAAAACTTGAGACTGCATTCTTTACTTCTATGGATCAATGATGTTGATGGCTGAGGCCTCTTCTTTCAACTCCCTTTTTATGAACCTGATGTATTGTCAGATTCGTAGTACATTCTTGAGCTTATTAGAAGTCTCTTCATGGTCATCTTGAAGTTGATGGATAGTTTCTTTCAATTGCTTGTTTTCATTGTTGATATTCCTGTCCAATAGTTGGTATTCCTTCACTTCTTGTTTGAGTTCTTGATTTTGTTTTTGTAGTTCCCCAATATTTTTCATCTGTTCTTTTTTTAAGGTCCTTGTTGACTCCATTATTACTAGCTAGATGCATTCTCTTTCCTCGACTTCCTCCCTCATCCCAAATAAAGTAATAGTGGCTTGTTCCTTGGTCAAACTAGGGATGCCATCCTGGACTAATAAGTCTTCAGAAGGGGAGGTAAGATCGATTGGATATTCCTGTGTATGAGGACTGACAACTGATTTTCCTCTCTTTTCCATGCTCCTTGTGGTTCTTTTACAAGGAGGTACCAGATCATGGTTACTCACAGGATTTCTTTTCTTCTTTTCTATTTGTGGAATGGTTACATGGGATTGTTCTATAGACTGTTCACTTTTATTTTCTGAGCTATTCTTCCCTTTCCTTACAGTTTTTGTCTTATGGCCCTTCTCCTCAAGTGCTACTGTTGAAGTCTCCTCTACTAATTTGGTTTTACCTTTTGATTCTTGAATTTTAAAAGTCTTATTGAATATGGAAGAGGGCCCTACTTGTTTACTAGCTTTTTCATGTTGGCTCACTATCCTGGGTGATGATGGAGTTGCCTTATCCTTCTTGCCCTTTTTCTTTTGAGGTTCCTTATTTTTATTTAGAGCACACTGGGCTTCCTCCACGGGTTTGTTTTCTATGGGAAGGTGTTGAGTGATAAGGATTTTACAACTAATCCTTTGCTTCCTAATTTCATGTAAAACTAACATCTTAATAAGACCTTGATGGTAAATGCTAGTCTTCTCAGTTTTGGATAGGGATTTAACACCTCTTACCATTTTGTTCAAACTCATCCACAGAAAATATGGGAAATCAATTTCAGGGCCTCCTTCAAAGTGTAATAGAAGTCTAAGATGATATATGAAGGTCAAAACATACCTTCCCTCACAAGTGAGGAATCGTTGAAGACTAGCAATCATTGGATGATACTCTTCCTTGATATAGTTCCTAGGGATCCCCTTTTTCCAATCAGGGTGCTGATGGTCTTCTTTCAAAAATCATCGATACATTTCCTTGTTGATTCCTACACCTTTGAAGTATTTGACTCCTCTGTTAGGTAATCCTGTGACCTCCCTTAAGGTTGCTTCATTGATTGTTAGTTGTAGATTGCCTATATGCGCATTCTCTCCATCATAACCTTGAATAAATTCATGAGATATCTTCTCATGCTAGCCTGTGAATTTCTCCAAAAATGGCATCCATCCCGATATAGCATACTTCTCTCGACATAGTTGGAAATCCTCGATCTATCTATAAATTTGGAAGACCGGTTCATGTCTACTTACGACCATCGTTATAAATTGTGAGAAAAGAATCGGGTTGTAGCACAATGATTTAGTCAATTGATGAGGGTAAGGGTTTGGTACCGGAGATCATAGAGAGGAGTAGGCTCAAAAATGGAGAAAGGTAACGACAAGGGAAATATGGTGATGGCGTCGATAATGCAAATGGTAAGTTTAAGGATGCCGCAAGGAAAATTTAAGACCAGATGAGGCTTATCTGGATAGCTTCACTGCCTAGATAAGCCATTTCATTTCTACCCATTAATGTAATGATGAGGACAAGACGTTGGGTGTCAAAGCATCATTTTGGGATAGGTGATTGGACTTTCGAGTGGTGAATTTGATGTTGGATCATGGTTCATGACACAAGATAAGTTCGTGATTTGCTTAAGGATGAAGTTCATTCATGGCCTATCATTACTAGACATGCTTCATATTCATTCTTTGATGTGATTTTGCCCTCAACCATTGTCGAGCACTTATGTGAGGATTGATTAAGTTAAGGCATATGGGTATGAGGGATAGGTGCATGGTTTTAATACTAAGGTCATAAGATCTAGTATATATTTTCATACCTATTGTAGTTTTATGAGCAGAGGAAAATAAATACCATGTTACCTTTGCTTTTAACTTTGTATGATCAATACCCATAGTATATGCGACTGCTTGTACATTGTCAGAATTCGTCTTTTTAGGCTGGAGTTTTCAAAAGGATTGGTACTCGAATTTCCTGTACTTCTTTATTTTGTGCTTATCTTCTTTTGTATTTGGTTCTGCAGGGTTGTAGGGTGATCATGCTGGTTTCTGAAGGTGACATGTGAGTCTGAAAAAGAGTTCTGAAGGAGATCTTTGACCTTCACCCATGCCAAGGATGTTGCATATCTTTATGCAAGAAGATTCAACATTTTGTATCATAATGGAGAAAATATGATAAGAGCAAAGAAACCAAATCAAATTCCAAAAGTACATTTATCACCTAGCATATGATCACATGCCTAAAAATTGAAATTGCCTTTCTTTTGATGACTTATTGACAAAGGTAGCATTCATCAGTGAAAACAAGGAAGTTTTTATATGTTTGCTAGAAGAACAGATCCAACCTAACTTGCTTCAGAGTTTTACTATCATTTTATGTTATAGACAAATTTCATAGTATAAATAGATTAGACTCCCTAGTTAGGGCTCCACTCTTAAGAAGTTTCCTTCTTAGGTAATGTAGGCTTTAGATGCCAGACCAGTAAGTTGACTTAGGGTAATTCTCAAATGGAAATTTGCTTGTAGTAATTATGTTGCTTGTTAATCTGGAGTTTGTATCTCATAAATGCCAATAGTGACCTTTGCTTTTTTTTTAGATGACAAAACTTAATTTTTCAATCAGACAAGTATAGATGAGAGATTTCTCAACCAGAATCCACTGCCAGCAAGCCTGTTCAGTAATCCGGTGGAGTAGTTGTGATAATTAGTGAGAGATCCCTTCCCCAAGTAGAATGCCCCATTTCCAATAGGCCTATTCAGTACCCTGATGGGTTTGCCTAGTCATACCACAAACCTGTTCAGTACCCGCTTCCAGCAGACCTGTTCAGTATCCCAGCGGGTTAGTCCCTTAAACCCTTTTTCCATCAGAGGCTTCTTGTCCATAGTCACCTATTTTGGTTTTTATTAAAGAGTGCTTTGCACAGTGACAGGGGAGGCTTGTCTGAAAAATTTTTTACAAGATGGGATGGTATTGGGTTGGAAGGTATATGCTCTTCTTTGAATGTCTTTTAAAGATTTGTTTGAAATAAACTTTTTATGCACATTATTTATTTAGAGTGATATAGATGTATAATTTTATCTGAGTTTGTCCATAAGAGAATGACCTAAAGTTTCCTTAGGTTACTGATACATCCTCTTCCATAAAAAATTTCCTAGTGTGCCCATGATGGAGAGTGTTCATATACTCATATGTTACTCTTTAGTAAGATAATCCAATGAATACTATTGAAGTCTAGTTAGGGTGAGATAGTTACTTGTAGGATAATATATTTTTGTCCTTTAATCATGTTGAAATACTGGATAAAGGCAACTTCTAGTCTTTGAAGCGGATTATGGTTCTTTGAACAATCATAGGTAAATATTGTGTCCTTATTTTTATTTTTTTTCAAGCAAAAAAACCAAAAGAAATTAAAATACTTCCTTTTAGCTAGAAACAGAACCAAAAGAAATTAAAGATACTTGCCTTTAGTTGTCAACAGAACCAAAAGAAATTATTGCTTCACAAGGGATTCCATTTGACGCTGCATTCAACTTCTTGGTTCCATCTTAAGTGGTTGTTGCATGGCTTCATACTTCAAATTAATTGACATAATATTTTGAAATATGCATAGCATGCCTTGTCAATTAGGTAATGTGTCTTGATAGTACCATATAAGGATAGACTTCTGGTACTGGACCAACATAGGACTGTTGGTACTGGACTAGAACAGGATTTCTGGTACTGAAGTAGTATTGTTGGTACTAGATTAGAACAGAATATTGTTGATGCCTACAAAGTGATGTCTATCAAGTTCATGAAGTATTATAGAAATTTACTTACAAAAAATTGCAAAAGTAAAACAAAAGGAGGTAAGAATCTCTTGTTACCTTCAACTTATTAACAAAACGTGATCCACACCTATGTACAAAAGTTTATAATAAACTAATCAATCATTGTGGATTAGTAGGAGGGTCTCCTTCCTTAATGATCACCTGCATATCTGAATTTTGTAGTATATGAGTCATAAATTCCTCTTTTGATAGAGGTTTGTTATAAATTCTCAACCGGTGACCATTCAAAAGTAGTGGTGTCTGTTGTTCATCAATTGTCTTTATCCTGATTGAACCATTATCATAGACAATATCAATTTCATAAGGTCCCATCCAATGAGTAGTTAACTTACCTTTGAAGTTCTTAAATTTGTTGTCATACAATAGGGCCCAATCTCCTTATTGAAAAAATTTCTTTTTGAGATACTTGTCATGCCATTTTTTTCTCTGCTCTTGAATGAGGGTGGTTCTTTGAAGTGCTTCCTGACTGATTTTGTCAAACTAATGAAGTTGGAAGAGTCTTTGTTGTTGGGCTTCATCCAAGTTCATTCCAACTTGTATTGCAGTCCTGAAGGTTTTGATCTGGAATTCTATGGGAAGAAGCACTTGCTTCCCATCCACCAACTCGTAGCTTGTATGTCATGTTGTATTCCTCCAAGTGATTCTATAATCCCATAAGGATTCTAATAATATGTTAGCCCAATCCTTGTGGTGTAGCTGTACTGTTTTGGTAAGAATGGACTCAATAACTTTGTTGGTAGATTCTACTTGTCCATTTTCCTGTGGATGGTAGGGTGTATATTTCCTGTGTTTGATTTCGTATTGTTTTGTAACAACTTTGACTAGATGAGAGGTAAATTGAGTTCCCTGATCAGTCACAATTTCTCAAGGTACACCAAATATAGTAAAGATGTCATTAAAAAGGAAATCTACCATTGATTGTTCACTTGCAGCTGGTAAAGCTTTTGCTTCAACCCACTTAGTCACATAGTTAGTGCATACAAGTATATACTTTTTCTTTTTAGATTCAAGGTTAATGGGCCCTACAAAATCTAATGCCTATTTTTTGAAAGGCTCAACAACTACTTGGTATTGAAGTGGCATTTGGTCTCATGAAGTAGGCTTACCCATTCATTGGCATTCATCACAATTGAATACATAGGTTTTAGCATCTTTGAAAATATGAGGCCAATAGTAACCAGATTGCAGAACTTTGTAAGTGGTCCTCTTGTCTGCGAAGTGTCCTCCACAAGGACGATCATGGTAGGCTTGCAGAATATCATGAATTTCATCTTCCCTTACACATCTCATGATTATCAAATCTGGTCCTGTTTTGTAGAGGCAATCATCGTGCCACATGTAGTTTGCACTTAGCTGAACTACTTTCTATTTTTCTCTATGAGACAATTTTTGAGGCATCTTCCCTGTCACTAGTTAGCTACATCTTCATACCAAGGAGTGAATGTAGAAATAGAAAACAAATTTTCATCAGGAAAGTTATCTTCTACTGGTACATTATCTCCTAGATGAATCATTCTATATAAGAAATCAGCCACAAGATTATCCTTACCAGGTCTATCAATAATGTTGATATTAAACTCTTATAATAATAAGAGCCATCTTGTAACTCTAGGATTTGTTACAGGTTTGTTAATTAAGAATTTGATGGTTGAATGACCAGTGTGTACAAAAGCTTGATATCATATAATATAGTGTCTAAATTTATTGATAGCATGGACTACAACTAGCAATTCTTTTTCTGTGACCGTATAATTAAATTCAGCTGGAGACAGATTTTTACTGACAAAGTAAATAGCATAGGGCATTTGATTTTCTCTTTGTCCAAGAACTACCCCAAGGGTTGTGTCTGAGGCATCGGTACATATATGAAAAGGAAGGGACCAATTTGGCCCTCTTAATACAGGGGTAGTTGATAATTTCTATTTTATAATTTCAAAAGATATTTTGCATTCATCATCCCACTTAAATTCGGCTTCTTTAGATAATAACTTGAATAAAGGGGTAGCTAGGATTGTAAAATTTGAAATGAATATTCTATAGTATCCAGCATGCCCTAAAAAAATTCAAACTTCCTTTTGTGAGGAAGGTATTCTAATTTGTGTGATAACATAAATCTTTGCCGGATCAACTCTCATTCCATAACCAGAAATGTGATGTCCCAAAACAATACCTTCAGTGAGCATCATTTTTTACTTTTCATTACTTAAGGAAAGATTAGTTTCCTTACACCTAATCAAGACTTTTTCTAGACTAGTCAAAGCTTCCTGGAAGTCTTGTCCGTGGACTGTAAATTCATCCATGTAGACTTCCACACAATCATTGGTCAAGTTGGAGAAAATGGCTAGGACAACCCTTTGAAAAGTGGCTGGGGCATTGCAAAGTCCAAAAGGGAGCACCCTATAAGCATAGGTACCCCATGGGCAGGTGAAAGTGGTCTTCTGTTGGTCTTCAGGTGCTATTTGTATTTGGTTATAACCACTAAACCCATCCAAGAATGAAAAATACTTCTTTCTGGACAAGGTATCCAACACCTGATCAATAAATGGTAAGGGAAAATAATCCCTATGGGTGACTTTGTTCAACTCCTAGAAGTCTACACATATTCTCCACTTACCATTTTTCTTGGGAACTATGACAAGTGGAGATACCCATTGACTATCTGAAATGGGGTATATGAGATTGGCTTAAAGGAGTTTTTGCAATTCCTCTTTTACAATATCTTTAAGGGCTGGATTCATCCTTCATTGAGGCTGTCTAACTGGTTTGATTTGGTCATTAGTGTAGATATGATGTGTGCATGTGTCAGGGTGAATGCCTTTCATGTCTACATAATCCCATGCAAAGGCATCAAATTGTCTTTGGAGCATTTCAGTTACTTGCGTCTTTTGTTCTGGTTCCAAACTAGAGTTGATATACAAAGGTTTTCCTGGGCTAATCTCAACAAGTTCAGTAGTTTATTCCTTCTCTAAGGAAGCTGGTGATAAAGCATATAATTGAGTGATATGAGGGTGCCAAGTTTGTTGAAATTCAGAACTGAAAATATGTGACAATTCTGCAAAAGACCTCAGGTATTCAATGCAATTTGTGTCAGCCAAAAATAAACTTAAGACTTGTTCATCCGATTTTTCTTGCATTCCTCTTAATTGTTCAAGTGTTAACATGGGTCTGATGCAATCTTCCTCTCCATAAGGGTTTTCTAACCAAACAGGTATTTCCTGTGTCGATTAGGCAGGAGGGAAGAGAACAAGTTTTTGGCTATGTGTGCCATTGGATATAGTCATCTCACTAGACCGGCAACTAATAAAGGCATCTATTGTGGCCAGCCAAGGAAAACCAAGAACCACAAGGTGTCTTGGTTTGGAGGATGATTTAGAATATATGACTAAAAAGTCTACTGGATATTCCCAAGAAGCTAGAGTGACTGTGACATCATCTAGACTTCCTGCAGGGCTAATGACTGACTTATCTGCCAACTCTATCATGGTTTGGGTTGGTTTTAATTGGTTGATTTGGAGATTTTTCATAGTGTCAAAAGGCATTACATTAATTGTTGCACCCAAATCAATGAGTGTGTTTGGTAGAGAAATACCATTAATTTCAATAGTGACTACTAGGTTTCCAGGGTCATTATATTTGTATGGCATTTTAGAAATAAATTCAGATAATTGTCCCACCACCTGAACAAGGGGAGGTTCCTTCTTCTTCCTTCCTGGTTTCTTAATGCAAATATCCCTTATGATTTTGTCATATATGGGGATATCCTTAATGGCTTGCAACAGAGTTATTTTTATACATACATTTCGTAGTTCATCCTCTATATCTCTGTGCAAGGGTGGGTCAGGTTTCTTCACTAATAGTTTTTCGGGGTAGGGTGGGAGATTAACTTGTTGGGGTACTCGTAGAGACTAAGAAGTGATTGGAATAGGAGGGGAGGGCTCTTATTTTGCAGGGGTGGTTTGAGTGTTTTCTTCCTCAGAATGATTATCATTTTCTTCCTGAATTATTACTGCAGGGTTTGATTGGTTTACAACTTTCCCCGATCTTAGTTGAATTTCATAGGTGGGAAAGGTTTGATTTTTTGTATTTTTCACCGAGTGGGTGGTTCGATTATTGGGGTTAGGGATTGGCTGGGCAGGGATTGTTGTTGGTTTTAGAGGGTTGTGGGAATCTTGGTTTTGCTGTTGATTGGCATTTATAGGTGGTTGTTGTTGTGAGTTAGGGTTCAAGGGGGTTGTAAATTGTTGTTGTATAGGAGGTGGGAGTAAAACTTGCATCTGTGGTGGGTTGAATCCAGGTAGTAATTAGGAAATGTTTGCAGGGTATCGTGGATATGTAGGGTAAGAGGGATTTCCATACACAAGTCCCCTCCAACCTTGTTGCCAAGGTTGAGTTTGAGCTTCCTGAGGTGTCCATTGTGGATAGGTCATTAGGGACGGACCCCATTGTTGTTGTTGATATTGTGCATTAGGGTCATAAAATGTATTGAGGTTTTGGGCTCTTGAAGGTCTTATGGAAGGGTATGGTTGTTCTTGTGAGACTCCTCCTCCCCTATACATGGCTTGTATCTAAAGCAAAGTCGGACACTCAGATGTGGGGTGTTCTAGTGTACACAGGCCACAGATTACTATGACATTTAATGGGCATTCCTTCTCACTGTGCTTCTTTTGACATCTATGAAAAAATATTGCTAAAGTAGCCTCTTCTTCTTGTTTCTTTTTTAGTTTTAGAGTATCTAACTGGTTACTGATTGTGCTCAAGATGTTTGTTTTAAAGTTCTCCAATAAGTTTCCTAACTCAGTCTGGTGACAATCCCTGAGCTTTGTTTTGTATTTTTGATAAAAGGATCTCTTGGTCCTTTTCCTGTTTTAGCTTGTCCTCTTGAGTATCTTGTACAATAATCTGCAATCTTTCAAAAAGGATTTTGGTGTACATCTCTTGAACTCAACAAGTTTAAAACTTCTATGCAGTCATCTCTAAGACCTTTCAAGAATACAATTCTTACTACAACTAGGTCTATGGTGAATAGTTTTGATTTCTGATAGTTGTATAAGAACCTTTCTAAGTAGTCTTCAGGGCTTTCATCCTCTGTGTGCTTCATTTTAAAAATGTCATTTTTAGCATTATCCTTACAATAGTCTTGGTATTTCCATAAAAATGTGTCTTTCATCTGATCCCAAGAGAGGATTGTATTTTCCCCTAAGCTCATGAACCATCTTAAGGTTGAATCTTTCATTGTAGCAGGAAAGAGCTTAAGTTTTTGGGCATCGTCTAAGTAGTTATAAATTCTACATAATATGTCAAACTTGAATAAAAATAAATTTGGATCTTCAGTTGACATACCTCTGAAAGTGGGTAACGATGATAGTGGGATAATTTTCATGTTGATGTTTCTAGAAATATCCAAGATTGGAAACCCAAAAGTCTCAGTCTCTGTGGCCGCATTTCCTTCTTCTTCTTCCATTCCACTGATAGATGGTCCAAAAACTGGATTTTTTGTGTCTCCTAAATGTTTAGCAGATTCACATTCTGTCGGCCCCAATGTTGATTCTTCTGTTTTAGGTTCTTCTTCTAGAGCCTCGATGGCTCCCCTTGAATTTTCTCCTGGTGGAATTTTTCCTGCATCAGTGTCAGTTGGATTAGTGGGGGGGGGGGTTGTTTTTGAATCTTTAGAGCTTACAAATCTACCCTTGTTATCTCTATATCTATGCATAAAATGGAAATATGATTCTTAATTGAATTGAAATCCTAATTCTATCTAGAAGGTAAGAAGGAAACCTGTCTTCGGAGAAACCCACTATAGTGGCCGCCTGGCTCTTCACTCACGTCTTAAACATTTTATCCTCCTCCCTCAAGAATCCTTTAAAATCATTCAAAATTTATGCAAACAATCTAAGCTAAAAATCACTTCCTACTATTTGCAACTCCCCGACAACGGTGCCAAAATGTTGTTCTTCTTATATGTTTAGTATAATGCACTCATTAATTATCAATATGGGATTCATAATCAACAAAGTTACAAGACACTAGTAATAAAGGTAATTCTAATGCCATGAGTATAGAACTATTCTAGATTATGTATGCTGGAAACAAAACAAACTAGCAAATTGAAATACACTTTGGTTTTCTTTCACAGAGAGGCTATCTACTCCATTATGGCACATGCAAGTATGAGATGGAGTTATTTTGACAGATCAACTTTGCTATCTGACCCAGAGAACTAACTATGCAACCACACTTATGAAAGGGAAATCACACATCAATCATCAATACATAGCATGGGTAGTTCAACAGTCAATATACTGAGTATGTTGCGGTTCACAATGTGTTGTTGTGAACTTCACTAGTTATCCTTCAAATATGTTTGACTACTACTGCCAACATTCATGTCTATGAAACAAAATCAAATTCATAAAATAGAGCACATAAAAAATAGAGTGAGTAAATATCTCTAAGAAATCATATAATTCAAATCCTAGTCTAAACTGTACTGCTATCATCTGAAAGAATTAAAGCTTCAACTAATCTAACATTTACACTATTTAAATCAAATGCTAATACTAATCTATGAAGATGCTGACCTTTATTGGGAGGTGGGTCCTTGTTTCTTCAATAGGTCAGCGAGTGGAGTCTACATTAATATTTCTTTCAACCCACACATTACTCTTACTCAAACTTCAAAACATAGAATCAAACTATGCTAACAACTCAACTCACATTCAATCATAGACAATCAAGACATGGAGACAAATGATGTCCTTCTATTAATCTTCACCCAGAATATGTTCTGCAATATGTAACGCTGCTTTACATGTTGTATTATGCTAACTCTCTACTACCTCCACCATCCTTTCCATGACTATTTAAACAGTCTTAGTCGTGAAACAAAAGGAGGTGAAATCGTTTGCAAATTAGTCAATTGTTAAATTTAATTATTCGGTTACATATTTTAAGCTTCATCCTCATGAAACGAAGTGCATGAGGATGAAGAACCAACAAACTATCCTAACATAGCCTTGCTAAAACATTTATGATTCAATAAACATCCAACAATTGTCTTGGGCATGATCTGGAGCTAAACTTGGTACATTCATCTTCCTGTATTGGTATCAGATCATGATAAGTAGATGGTACTGGATCCGAATAGTGCACAAATGGTTGGCACTAGATTTAGACAGTGGAAATCTGGTGCAAAAGTACCAGATAACTGAGATGGTACAGAAAAGCTAGACTTATCTAGAGGTCAAAGATTATACATGGAAAATTGAAGCATTAGTACATGAAATGTTTAATCTCCTAGCTCAATAAACCAAAAAAATTCATGAATTAATTATACTTTACCTTATGACATTATCAATGGTGAATGGTAGTGTTGTTTGTCATTTACCCAAGATTAGAAAATCCAAAAAGGTATAGATGAGGAGTATAATAGGGTAGTGGGGATGTCAATTTAGATGCTCAACAAACTATATCAACAATTGTTTTTGCTTTCTCTTCTTAAGTCAGTCTCTCAATCTCTTCCAAAGCACTAATCATCTCTCCTTCTAGGTCAACCATGGATTCTTCATCATTAAAATCACTTTCGGTGCTTTTATTATCATAATCCTCTTTCACCATAAGCATGAAGTCATTTACCTTATATTCACAAGAAGAGTCACTATCTGTGTTTTCTGAAGAGTCATCATTGTTTACACATAAACTTTTCCTTTTATCAAATATTTTGGATTTGTACTTCTCTTCACCTTCACAATTTTGGTCCTTCTTATTGTGTGGACACTTAGATGCAAAGTGACCTATCTTTCCACAGTTAAACCATTTGAAGGGAAACTTTCCTTGGTACTTGCCTGATCCTTTCTTTAGTCTTCTCACACATTTTTCTTCAATTTCTTTAGGCTCAGAATCCTCATTCTTATCTTCTTTGAATGATGCTTCTCTAGTGGTAGATTTATCTTTACTAATCCTCATTTCATAAGCAATTAGAGCTTCTAGGAGTCGATCAATAGACAAATTCTTAAGATCATTCAGTTCTTCTATTGTAGAAAATTTTGGATTGAATCTATCAAGTAGAGATCTTAAGATCTTCTAAACTAAAAACACGTCTTCAATATTCTCACCAAGACCTTTCATGGAATTCACAAGCTCCTCAAATCTTAAGAAAATTCTATTAACTTTCTCATCCTCATTCATCTTTATTTGTTCAAACTGTAATCTGTAGGTTTGAAGCTTGGCATCCTTTACCTTCTCATTACCTTCATAACTGCTAACGAGTTTTTCCCACATTGCTTTGGTGGATTCTAAGTGCATAAATTTTAAATATTATGCTTTTGCAAGCCCACTTAGAATAGCATTCATATCCTTAGCATTGAATATGAATTCTATCTTGTCATCCTTATTAGCTAGTACAACTAGCTTTACATAACTAGTCTCTACCACATCCCATACATCTGCACCTAATACATTATGTAGGTTCTCATCCTAACCTTCCAGAAGACAAATTTTGTTCGATTGAATAGGGGGACCTTATTGGTTGAGGTTCCTTCATGACTTGTCATGCTTAAGATTACTGATCTACCTTTAATAAAAGGAACCTGCTCTAATACCAATTGTTGGACAAATGAGAAGGGGGGGGGGTGAATCAGTTTCTACTGTGATTAAACAATTATGCCCATTTTAAACTCTTTATAGAACAATCAATGATGATCACAATAATGCAGGGAAGAAAGAAATAGAATATTCAACATCAATCACATACATGAAATATACAGAGACAAATATTTCCTGAGGAAAACCATAAAGGGAAAAACCTCTTCTTATTGATATGATAAGTAATCTTTATTTTTTGTACACTATCATTCTTATGAGAACCAACTCATTGTGAGGCTACCACCTCTATTTTACAAGTTGTAACTTGTTGAGAGCACCAACTCTCTGGTTTCTCTAGCACCCACTAGAAGGAAGCACCAACTCCTTGGTTTGTCTAGCACCCACTAGAAGGAAGCAACAAATCCCTGAGTGTTCCAACACCAACTGGATGGAAGTACCAACTTTCAGTTACACAGGTACAAACTTGTATAACAAAGAACAATAGTTCTCCCTTGCACCACCCTACCACCCTAGTTTTTTTGGCTGCAACCAGATGGAAGCTACAACTCCTTGTGTTCAAGAACCCACTTGAAACTCTGATGACAACAATCCTCCCTAGCACCTCCCTACCACCTTGAAATATAAATATTTTCTTTTATTGAAATTATCACAGTGATACAACATGTATCTATGGCTTACTAGTCTCATCACTATTCTACTACACTACTCTTCTATGCCTGCATCAATGTCTCTCTGCTCGCATCACCTACACTTTCTATTCTTCTACATTTTATGCTCTATGCGCCACATCTCTTCTATGTGCTATTCCTTTACTTTCTCTTTATCTTCTGCACACAACATACTTCTACCCGCATGAATAACTCTCAACAGTAGCAAACATCTCTTCTTTGTTCTATGTATATTTATCATCCCAAGTCCTCTACCAGATCATCCACACAACTTATCATCTTCTTTGGCTATTATTCTGACTCTATTCATCATGAATGGCTTATCCTGATATTCTTTCCTTCTCTGGTAGTGCTACCCTTCATATTCTATTTCACAATTGAGCTTATCCTTTCTATTGCAGTGAAGGACTTCGACACTTTTGCATCTTTAAATTGTCTCTATAATGAGTGTTCATTCCACTGACAGTTACCTCGAGACTCTTCAACTCCTCTTGTGATCACCCTGATCCTCTTCAAATTATCTGGCAGAGGCAATCACTCTATTCTGGGAGTTACAACCAGTCAATTATGGATTCTTTGGATTCTAATCCCCTTCCTTCATGTGACCAACGACGGTGATCAAACGCCTATTCAAGAGGCACTTCCCGATATTGGTATAGTGAGTGCTAGCTCCATTTCTCAATATGACCTTGGGCTGTGAACTTCATGTGACCACGCGATTGTAGGCGCATCCATAGGCAGTTTGAGGGAAACCCGATTTTCTCCTCGTAATTCACTACGAACCTCCATGCATCCTTTCTCCAAAATTGTGGTTTCGATTGCGACCCGCTCATGAAAAATTAAGGCTTGAGCATGTTTTGGCTCCACTATGCGATGGGATTGTCGATCTCATGATCTTGATGGTGCTCCTGAATGAATGGTTTAGATCTGTTGTTTCAGCCTTATTTCCTCTATCCGCGTGCGATCCTTAATGAACAGGTGACATGTGGCCCTCCAAACGAATGACCGAGATTGATTTCACCTTTTGGGCTTCAGCAGTTTCAATTCTCAAACTCCCCTTACTCTAGGAGTATTTCACTTAGATTCCATGATCCAATGACGCGTTTCCTTTTTTGGATCGATGGTCACAATCCCTTCGGGTATTCAGGGTTTGACAATAGCAACTCTCAACTTTCTTTAATACTTACTTTTCTTTTTCCCGGAGATGAAAATCCCCTGATGCATGTCCCTTTCAGATCAATGGTAATGATCCTTTAGCATCTCCATACTTCAGAATTATCAAGTCTCAACTAGAAATCTTTGAAGTGAGATTTCTCTGAAATCTTAGATCAGCTGACACATACTCCCCTTGACGATCAACAGTTGATATTTGTCTTCGACGATTTTCATGTTCTCCCTATTTACAAATTTTCGAAGTTGTGGTTCTCACTCCACCTGTCCTCCTCGACAATGGACGACCCCAAACCACTTTGGGACTTAAAAAATTTGGGCAAGTGATGGTGTTAATGTTCCTGGAGTAAAACTCCCAGAGTGACATCACTTACTTATGTCACTTGATGATGTGTCATGAGCCTAGTAGCTGCCATGTGTCACTCGGATTTATGATTTTCACATACCTGAATTTCTGAATCAACTTGACACTTGTCATTTTCTAATTGCTCCACATGTCCTTGCTAACGTGGGTCCTCATTCACTTTATGACTTTGGGTATTTCGAATTTTCAAGTTGCCAATTCTTTCGAAGTGAGAATCCCCAAATAGTAACCTCCTTGCAACTTTTAGACCCAAACTAAATGTTGTTAGTCGAACACGTTCTCAGATAGACATCTCGATATTTTTGCTATGTTTTGTTTCTAGCTTATCATGTCCTTCCACTTCAAACTGATCTGACGGCTAAAGTTTACTTCGAATGATCCTACGATCAAGGATTCATTTAAGCTCTCTGAGTCTCCTGACTTCGGGCATTTTAAATCTCAAACTTAAACTCTCGAAGTGATTTCTCTGGAGCTTAACCTCCTCACATATTTATACCCAAAACAAATGACGTTTGTTGGATTAGGATCTTATATCAACGACCTGATCGGGCTGTGATGCAACTCTTCTAGATTATCCCATCCTTCCACTTAAAATGGTCCAACGGATGAGATTTACTCTGGCTCTCTGGACTTCGGGTATTTCATATCTCAAACTAAAAATTATCGAAGTGATTTTCTCTAGAGTTGTGGATCATGTGCCACCTGTCAGTCTTGACAATGGACAATCCCTTATTACATAGGGGCTTTAGGACTTTGGTAGGTCCTCTCTCCTATGCTCATCCAAAGGTTTAACCTTCGTGCATTTATTTTTAGATCCAACGACTATTGATCCCCGTTGATCAGATCCAACTAATGGGATATGTTCCTCTCTTGTGCACTCATTCCTCCTGTCTAGACTATAATATAATGGTCCATATTATTCATAGTGTTTGATCCAATGACCACTTTTTCTCCTCCTCCCAAGCTTTGGCAATGAAGTTAACCTTGACCCTGGTGCATGCTTGTGCTCTGTGTGCAACTCTGGGCTATTCCTCTTGAGCTTTGATTCCTTATGCACATTCAAAATTTAATCATGCCATCATCATTGTTTTTCTTTCCATCAATGAAAAACACACTTTGCATCATTGTTGTTCTTGCCATCAATGACAAGCACACTCTTCCTGTAAACATGCCAACACTATCTCCCTGTCTAATATGAAATCCAAGAAAACTATTGATTCCCTTATCACCTCATCTGGTAAGAAAATTAATTTTTGGGTATGTGTTATATTCTTTTCACGAGTTGTAGTTGGGTATGTGTTATATTTTTGGCATCAGGACCGCATTATATTTAAGTGGTTTTTCCACACATGGTTTCTTTGCCGATGGTTTTCTATTTTTGGTTAAGGAATTAGGGTTTTGGACTAATACAGGTCAGTGGGTTAGGGTTTTGGATGCCACTGGCTCCTATATGTATTTTGTATTGTAAACATTGTAACATAATGAATGGATATAGAATATGTTGGTTTTCCCGGTTTGGGTTTCCAAGGGAAAAATCTCTGTGTAATGTTTGTATTTTCCATTGTATCTTTTCTGTTCTTTTTTGAATATCTGATTGGAGTAGATATTGTACAAGGTTAGAATTTACATTTAGTATCAGAGCTTTATTGGCTTCAGGGGGACGCCTTTGTGGTCAAGGGTTTGGCTTAGGACTGTGATAAGCCTTGTTACAGTGGGAGATCTGCAATATTGTTTTTCAGGGGAAAAGAAATGGTAAGCAATTCGAAGATGGAGATCGATAAGTTTAATGGGAAAATGTTTGACCTGTGGAAGCTCAAGATGGAAGATCCATTGGTGGACAGAGATCAATGGAATGTGGTAGATCTAGGTACTGCACCTTAAAGAACTCATGCAGATGACTGGAAAAATTTGGATCGGAAGGCAAAGAGCAAAATCCAACTGTGTCTCTCTGATTCAGTATTATTGAATGTGTCAGAGGAAGCTACAACCAAGGATTTATGGGAAAAACCCAAGAATTTATGGGAAAATTTGGGGAATTTGTATCAGTCTAAGTCCCTGGTAAATAAATTATTCCTGAGAAAGAAGATGTATAACCTAAGGATGAGAGATGGAGACTCGATAGCAGAGCATTTGAACGCCTTCAATATTGTGGTAAGTCAGTTAGTATCTGTTGAGATTAAAATTTCAGATGAAGATAAATGTATCAGTTTGTTGTGTTCTTTACCAGACTCGTGGGATATTCTGGTTGTGGCCATAGGTAGTAATAAAACTTCATTGAAGTTTGAGGAAGTGGTCTCAGCTTTGTTTTTGGAGGAGACGAGATGAAAGAATATGGAAGGACATAGAACAGACGCATTATTTGCAAGAGGACATTCCTAGGAAAGAAATAGATTTAATTTCTCAAGTGGGAGATCTAAGTCTAAGGGTATATCTAAATCTCCCAGAAATTTTGTAAGGGTATGTTGGAGATGTGGGAAAGAAGGGCACTACAAGAAGCAATGTAGATCCAAAGTTGAGAAAAAGAAGGGATCTGAAGAATCTTCTTCTACAAAAGAAAAGACCTCTAAGGAAGAAGGAGGGGATGTGTACTTGGCCTCTTCAAGTACACATGTGGATCATGAGGCATGGTTGATTGAATCTGGTGCATCCTTTCATATGACTCCCCACAGGGAGTGGTTTTGTGAATTTGAAAGGTATGATGGAGGTAATGTTTTATTAGGTAATGATTCGACAACCAGAATCATAAGAAGAGGAAGGGTCAAGTTGAGGCTCATAGATGGAAGGATTAGAACACTGCCTAGTGTTTTTCACATCCTAGGTATGGCCAAAAATTTGATTTCTATAAGAAAAATGGAAGATGCAAGGGTAAAGACAATATTTGCAAAGGGAACCTGCAGGATGGTTCGAGGAGCAATGGTGTTGATGAGGGGAGTTTGGTTTGGAACTCTGTATAACCTGCTAGGAAGCACTATTAATGATGGGTGTAATAGCTCCACTATTCCTGATATTAAAGTTGAAGAAGAAAGAACTCCTACAGTATCTGGAGAAAAGGTTATGTTGTGGCATCAAAGACTGGGGCATATTGGAGAGAAGGGTCATCGACTACTACACAGTAAAGGTATGGTTGAAGGTATGTCTAACTGCTCTCTGGATTTTGATTTTTGTGAACATTGTCTATATGGGAAGCAAAATCGGGTAATATTTGCCTCCAGTGCAACGAGGGCAGATGTTAAGCCCTAATGTTGGCTCATTACCCCTTAATTGGGGCATATTAGATTAGTAATGATATTTTATTTATGTCGGCTTTAGGCCATTAGTTGTAATTTATATTAGTAATGTTAT
>JZKD02S0109485.1:217717-230139 GCA_000966675.3 Picea glauca | reverse complement strand
CATTTTCATTTTGAATCATCTTGTACTTGAACATTTAAGTGGGGTAAAAGGAGGTTGCCCCCTCGAAGAGGCTTATTATCTGAAATTATCTCTTTTTCAAGGCGTTGATTACTCTTCCTGATGTTTTTCTATGCTATATTGATGTTTGGTTCTTAACAGCAGAAGGAATTTTATAGCTGGTTCATAGTGATGTTTTTGGACCTTTATCAGTCCCATCATTGGGAAAATCTGTGTAGTATGTCTCATTTATAGATGACTTCTTGAGGAAAACTTGGATATATTTCCTTATGAAGAAATTTGAAGCCTTTGACAGGTTTAAAGAGTTTAAGGCTCTTGTTGAGAATCAATCAGAGAAATGAATTAAGGTGTTGAGGACAGATAATGGCGGACAGTTCCACAGGAATGAATTTGAATAATTCTATAAGAAGTGTTGTATAGAAAGGCAGAAGACTACTCCATATACACCTCAACATAATGGAGTTGCAAAAAGGATGAACATGACACTGATGGAAAAAGCAAGGTGCATGCTCAGTGGTGTCGGGTTAGGGAAAGACTTATGGGTAGAGGCAATGGGTACTGCATGTTTTCTGGTTAACAGATCACCCTCTTCAGCGTTGAATGACAAGACTCCACAAGAGGTATGGACTGGTAGGGAACCTTCTCTCAGACATCTTAAGGTATTTGGCTGTGATGCATATGTTCATGTTCCAAAGGAAAACATGAGTAAGATAGATAAGAAGGCTGAAAAATGTATCTTTGTTGGATATAAAGATGGTCTCAAAGGTTATAATGTTTGGAACCTAGAAACTAAGAAGTTAGTGTATAGCTGAGATGTGGTATTTAGAGAAATGAAGGATGTTGTTAAACAGGAAGTCCTACCAAGTAAGGACGAACCAGAGAATATAAAGTTTGATTTAAAGGATGATGAATCGGACTCTACATAAGAACATGAATGAGAAGAATAAGATCCTCATACTCCAGTATTGAGGAGATCGGATCGAGAAAGAAGGCTACCAGAAAGGTATAGTCCATCTAGTTTCCGTTCAAATTTTTCTTTGTCTATTATTGATGATGATCCTAGAACTGTGAGGGAGACAGTGGATTCAAAGGATCAAAATCTATGGAAAAGGGCCATGGAAGAAGAAATGGTATCTTTGGATAAGAATGAGGCTTGGGATCTAGTGGATTTGCTAACTGGAAGAAAGCCCATTGGTAGCAAATGGGTATTTAAAAAGAAGCTGAATGCAGAAGGAAAAGTGGAGAAATACAAAGCTCGATTAGTAGCAAAGGGTTATTCCCAGGTTGAGGGAATTGATTTTGGTGAGATTTTTTCTCCTGTTTCCAAGTTAACCTCCATAAGATTTATGTTATTTGTTGTTGTTGCATTTGATTTTGAAATAGAACAAATGGATGTGAAGACAACATTTCTACATGGGGATCTGGAAGAAGAAATCTATATGAAGCAACCAGAAGGTTATGTTGTGAAGGGAAACAAGGAGCTGGTATGCAAGCTGAAAAATCCATGTATGGTTTAAAACAATAACCAAGGATGTGGTATCAAAAATTTGATACTTATATGCTAGGACTTGGCTTCACAAGAAGCAAAGAGGATCACTGTGTGTATTTTAAATTAATTGGTGATCATTTGATTTATTTGGTCTTTTATGTGGATGACATGTTGTTGATAGGAAACAACAAGGAGATTATCCAAGATGTGAAAACTTAGTTGTCCTCTAAATTTGACATGAAGGATCTTAGTGCTTCAAATTTCATTTTGGGCATGGAAATTAAAAGAGATTGGAAAAAGAGTAAACTCTGGTTAAATCAGAGAAAATATGTCGAGACAATATTGCAGAAGTTTAATATGAAAGCATGCAAACTGGTCAAGGTTCCTATTCTTGTTGGTGTAAAGTTATCTGTGGATCAGTGTCCAAAGACACGTGAAGAAGAGGAGGACATGCCTCATGTTCCATATGCGAGTGCAGTTGGTAGTTTGATGTATGCAATGTTCTGTACTAGACCGGACATTGCAGATGCAGTGGGAGTTTTGAGCAGGTATATGTCAAAACTGGGGAAGGAGCATTGGACAGTTATAAAAAGGGTTTTCAGGTATTTGTGTGGCACTGCTAGCTATGTGTTTTGCTATGAATAAAGACCGGGATTGGACAGAGTGGTGTATATACATGGATTTGTGGATGTAGACTGGGCAGGAGATCTGGATCGTAGGAGATCTACAAGTGGGTATGTATTTAACCTATTTGGAGGAGCAATAAGTTGGATGAGGAAAAGACAGGCTGTAGTGGCACTTTCAACTACAAAAGTTGAATACATGGAAACCACTCATGCAAGTAAGGAAGAAGTATGGTTACAAATATGGTGTTCAGGTATTGGGTTGGTACAACAAGCTATAAGAATAGATTATGACAGTCAAAGTGCAATTTTTCTGGCAAAGAACCTAGCTCATCATTCAAAGAAAAAGCATAATGATATTCAATATCACTTTTTGAGAGACATGGTTGAAGAAAAGAAAGTATTGTTGATGAAGGTGGACACTTTGAAGAATGTTGCAGATTCATTAACAAAATTTGTGAGCACTAAGAAGTTCTCTTGGTGTAGAGGATCCATGGGCATTGTTGCCCTGGATTGTTGACTATGTAACACTGTAACCCCCTGTGTTCAAAGAAAACAACAAGTGGGATAATGTTGGGTATGTTTTATATTATTTGCATGAGTAGTAGTGTCTTAGCATCTGCGCCAGGCATGCAGGGGGGTGCAAGGGTTCGGGGGCAGCGCCCCCGAAATTTATTTTTTGGCATTGGGACCACATTTTCGAAACCGCATTATATTTAGGTGGTTTTTTGGCACATGGTTTCTTTTCCAATGGTTTTCTATTTCCAGTTAAGGAATTAGGGTTCTGGAGTAATCCAGATCATTGGATTAGGGTTTTGGATGCCGCTGGCTCCTATATGTATTTTGTATTGTAAACATTTTAACATAATGAATGAATATAGAATATGTTGATTTTCCCGATTTGGGTTTCCAGGGGAAAAATATCTGTGTAATGTTTGTATTTTCCATTGTATATTTTCTATTCTTTTTTGAATATATGTTTGCAGTAGATATTGTAAAAGGTTAGAATTTACATTAAGAAACCTGTTGATAATTCCCAATTACCTCCAACACCTATCAATTCTAAACCAAAGAAACTGCAAGATTCATTTCATCAACATTTTCCTTCAGTTCCTACAAAGAGGAGAGGATCTAATCGATTCAAGGGGAAATCCTTTTGAAGAAGCACCCGAACTATGAGTGGAAAATTCAATAAAATACCTCAAAGTACTTCGGATCCTATTCAATTATCTTTCAACCATGAGAGCCCCCACAAAAAACTTAAAGAATTTTCTATAGAGGAGTCTAAGCCTGATAAATAGATCAAATTTGAACTTATCACACCAAATCTTCCTCACAAGGACATTGTTACTCCCTCTTCCTAGATTCCTACACCTTCTTAAAAAATTGACATACCTTCTACATATACCAAAGAGCCTAGGCCTTCCTCTCTTGAGCCATATGATCAATCCCTAGTTATTGAGCAATTGCAAAAAGAGAATTCTCAACTACTCCAACATCTGGTAGAATAAGAAATAGTGGATCGACATTTTCAACATGACAATGTTGTCCTACAAGAAAAAGTAAACTCTCTTCAGCGATTGGTCGATCAGATGGCTACCATAAATCATAGTCTCAGGATGTAGTTGAAGCATCGAAAAAGGCCTAATCCAAAGTCCCCAGGGCATGAGAGAGAAGTATCTAAAGATAATCTACCCCCTCCTTCACAAGTATAGCTATGTTGGGTAACCCATTTTTGCTGCAAAGGGACCTGCAAACTCTTAGGCGTGGGAGAAATGTTGATTTGGTGTTTTGACTATTTTTCCAATGCCCAAACCTCTTTTTCATATGGAAGTTATATGCTCTATGATTTTATTTATCTCTTTTTAAAGGTATTATCAGGTTTTGTGCATCAATTTGCCATGGTACAACATGAGGTATGTGTAATCATTGTTTTGTAATGATTTTATGTTAATTTATCTCCAATTAAGTGATTACAATTTCCTAATGTTTCTTGTTTTCTTGCAACAGGCCAAAAAAGTGATCCGGACTTCCATCCAGTCCTTTGTCCAGTCCTTCATCCAGTCCTCCATCTATTCCTCCGTCTAATCCTCGATTCGGCACTCGAAGTGCAGTTGATTTGGAAGTTAGTATATCAGTGGCTTTCTATGGACGAATCAAAAACATGGTTTTTGTGCCTACGCTCGCCCTACATCTATGGAACTCATCACATTCAGAATTGAGCAGTTGCATCGACCGCTATTTTGAGTGCATGAGGTTGTTGGAGGAGATGTGTTTTGTTAATGAACTTAATGAATTTTTGTTTTTAGAGAGCGTCCACCATTTAAGTGGTCAACCTATCAAGCTATGTACACACTCTATAAATGCTTGTTGGTTTATTCCACCAGAGACACGATTTTATATATACATACAGACATTATCTCAGATTATGTTGTAAACTCTTTTTTGGTGAATAATATAAATGTTGTGTTAATTCTGTGACTGTGTTTTTACCTTGAAGTAGTGCCACAGCCGTCTGGGGGGGGCAACAGTGGTCTGGGTAGCTTGTGCATATCAGTGTATATTCATATTTTCACATTTAGATTTCATAACTAGCTAGCTTCAAGTTACTTTTTAAAATCGTATCATTGTTTATATATTTTCTAACTTGCAGATCGCTTCCTAGAGTGTATGTGTATTACAAAGTATTTATAGTCATCCATACTTGTTTATATTATGATACCTAACACTTTGTTATGCAGGTTGCAATTTATTTGTTTATAAGTTGTTTAACTATTCCATCATGGCTCTTTTCTTTGTTTTATAAGTTGTAAATCACTTTGCAGAATAGCCATTAGACAATTTCCACTTCATTAACTTGTAATCCTTGAATACTATTTGTAGGTTTGCATAACTTGTTAATCATATTTCTAGCATCAATATGATAGGATAAGAATTTATTTTGAGGGATGATTTTTAATTATATCCTAGTTATGATTTTGAGTTATGATTTTTAATTAGTACTAGTTATGAGTTTATAGGATTGCATGAATTATTGATTCTGTACAGAGTATTTTCCAATATCAGTGTGATAGAATAAGTGATTTATTTTGAATATCTTTTGCAAAATGTTTGTAGACCATATGGATTATAAGAACATCTAAAATTGTTTTTATGATGACAAAGATTTCTATAGATTGCCTCATCCATACTCTGCATTTCTCTGTAGAAGTTAGCATCGAGTTGATTCCATTTGAACTGTCATTAGTGATTAGATTCCATCATGATGTAATTTTCCACCGTAGAAATAATCATGACATTTGAATACTGTCACAACACTATTTCTTTCAGTTAGGTAGATTAGTGTAAAGATAAGATTTATTTCCTAAAAAATAAAAGTAATTGTGATTTTTGGAGATATGCTTTAAGAATATAGTTCAATTTGTAAATCTTATTCCGAGAGATTGTTTACTTATTCAAAGATTTCATGTTCATTCAATAAGTTGCTTACTTAGATTAAATAGTTCATAGTCCTAGATTGCTTAAAGCTCATTAGTTAAAGGTTTCTTTGTATATTTAACATAGAATATGTTGTTTAAATGGATTTTAAAAGTCATATTTTAAATTTGAACTGTAAATTGAAAAAGAGTCTTGATCCCTAGGGTAAACCATCCTCTTAGCTAGTTGTTGGTGCAATTATATGCATAATATATTACCAAAGATAAATTATCGACCAAAATTCGTAATCAACAAAGTTGTTACACTATATGTGCCAGAAACAGGTGGTTTAACTATGTCTAATGAGTATAGCCTATATAAGAAAAAAATATAAAAACCAACACTTTGTTTTCACACTTCAAAGATAACACTCTTCACACAATTCAAAAATTAGAAAGCAAAACTCATAGACAAGCATGTTATTTAAAGACTCTTGCTAAGGTAGTGAATTTGTTCATTATAGGCTCATGAAAAGGAAAGATGAACTTTGACTTTGTATACTAAAGAAACTAATATAGAAACAATCTATAATTAACACTCTGCACATTCTTAAAAGAAAAATCAATCAATCCTAGAAGAAATACTATGTGTAGTAAAACACTCCATTATAGGTGCATGTAGGGTGAGAGATAGAGGTTTTGATTGTGCCTATGTTTGCAAGCTATAGTCTAATCAATTTGGGAAGAAAAAGATGAATGTGGTGGAATAATCCATTAAAGGCTTGTGTATCGTGAAAGATGGAGATCCAACATGATCCTAGATTTGCAAATAGAAACCAACATTAAAGCATTCAATCTAACAAATGCTTGGACTTGAAAGATTCTCTTACACGAAACAAGATTGTCCATTTAGGGCTTATGAAGGTGAAAGATGGATTCTGATCTCATTTCTTGTAACAAATCAATTCAATAATAACTTGCAAGAAATCCCTATCCAAGTTTGCACACTTCTTCAAACCAATGACATTCAGAAAGTAAATCAATGCAACTTGACAATTATAAAAGGTTATTTCATTCCTACACAAAAAACAAAGGTTTTAATGAGATGTTCCATTTGTTGGCTCATGTAATGCGAAGGATGGACTCTCAAACCATTCCTGTACTACCACACCTTGCAAGATAAAAGATGAGATTAAAAGGACACAATTCAAAAATAAATGATCACACACAGAAATTATAAATAATTATAAAACTACCACTAGATTATTGTTCACAGATTTTGATGCATCCACACTTAGATTATATTTTAACTCACAACTTACTTACATCAAACATTTCTACTCACAACTGATATCCAGAATGGATCCAGGAGCCAAAATGGGTCTAGGAAGGCCTAAAAATCAAATTGATCAGGATCTCTTCAAATAAAACGTGTGTGTAGGCCTCCTCTATATGAACCCAACTCAAATTGAACGAGCTCAAACAGACGTCATATGCGAAAGATATCATGGTTTGTACACTTTTCCAAACAGGCAAAATTTTGATGACTGTACAGTTCATCCAATGCTGACATGGCAACTGACTGTACAGGATGTACAACCATACATGTGACATGTTAGTGATGCATTGGCATTGACTGGGTAGTTGTTGGCCGACACATGGATGAGTGATATTGTGACATGTGGAACCACTGCAAGGGTCACATATGGCATGTCCATATGACTGACGTGGCAGGTCCGTACAGCCTTATGACATGTGGCAACTGACTGGATTGGAAGGCTGACATGGTAGGTACATTGGTGTGCTAACTGGGCAGACAAGTGGACGAATCCAAGTTTGACACGTGGTGATTAGTGGGTGAATATCATGGTGCCATGTCGACCAGTCTTGGGTTGCCATGTGGCACCCCTCGATTGGAAAGTTTCAGAAAACGTTTGTTTGGAATCCACCGAAGTCGAACCCATGACCTACGGGCATGGGGGAGCAACTTGTCAAGGCTGGGCTACTAGCTCACCCATGGTAGATCTTATTTCATATAGTCACAATTAAATAATTAAAGTGGTTACTATGTCCTGTCGGTGGAGAATACGATTGGGGCTAGGCCCCAGCCCCCGATGTACATGCAATGAAACCATACCATATAGCCCGATACATATGCAAAGGACTGTTGCAACGAAATTAGCCCCAGATCTCGGTCACATGTAACTAGCGTATGCCCATGTGATATACCTTAGCACAGATTTAAGTGGATAGTGCCCGGTCAGTCGGGCTAGCCCGTTAACCAAGGGCATGACCAAGCACTAGAAACTAGGGGCTAGCAAATAGTTTGGCACATGGAAGATAAGGTGTGGGCACATGGCCATGCCTACAACTAAGGGCCGAGAGCTAAGGGCTAAGGACCAACGCCAGCCTAGCCCAGGGCCACATGGAGGCATGCAAGTGACCAAGATCCCGCGTGAAGGGGTCTACGCCCTTATTATTTACCAAAGTGGGTTTGTATCCATATAATATATGAATTTTATTGATGTTTTCCCTGATATTGGGAGATTTTGGCCATTTTGGGAGGATCTTGGGTACTTCCTGAGGCTAGATCTTGGGGGGAAGTTGGGAGTTTGTTACCCACTTCAAGCCTATATAAACCAAAGGTTCTTGAAGCCAAAGAAAAGGAGGTTCAAATCAAGAAATGTTGATGAATTTTTGAGGCAAAGACATTTTTATGTAGGGAAGCCATTGAGGAGAGAACCTTTGCGAGCCATTTCTTGGAGCTTCATTCATACATTTTTAGTGTCGTCAATTTTGATGGGTTCTTGAGATCTAGAAAAACACAACTAGCTCATTTTTGTAATCCATTGGCACTTTTATGATGTACATTTAAAACTTCGAACATAAATAAGAAAACCTCACCCACTGAGACCAAGGCCTAGAGACGTAGGCAAGATTGTTGAACTCCATTATCAACTTTGTTGATTATGGTTTGTTGTTCCTTTATTCTTATTTCCATATCTATATATTTATTTATGGATACCATGTTTCATAATTAATTCTTCCTCTTCCATTAATTTCCTAAATGGTAATTTAACTCATTCTTTAAAACTCAACCATTTTCATTAAAAGATCCATTTAGATCAAGTGGTATCAGAGCTAGTTGAAGGTTGGTTTTTGAGTTTCCATGAATACTAAGAAAATGGCATCTAAAGAGGGAATTTCTGAAGATGAGAAGGATATGCGAACTACTCTCTTTTCCATGGAAGAGATGGTGAAAGTGTTGTATGAATATTACTTGGAGTGAAAGAGATCAGTTCAAGGGAAATCTTCAAAGAACGACAAAAGCAAAGAAGAATTGAAGGAATTTCCTTCTACACCCAATTCAAAAATCATCTTTGAGGTATGCAAGGGAGGTCATTCATCAATTTTGCATTGTTCCCATCAAGATGATTCTTTTGGTGCATTTGAAAAACATACAAGAGGTATAGGTTTGAAATTGCTAACCAAGATGGGTTATGAAGGAAAGGGCCTTGGAAATAAGGGCCAAGGTATCATTAATCCCATAGAGGTTGTGGAAATAACTTGTTATTTAGGATTGGGATATGGCGAAGAGGAGATTGGGGAATGCTCCAAAACATTGGAAGCAAGTAATACTTCAAATGACCAGCTTAAGTCATTACGGGAACAATTCACGAAAGGTGATGGTGTATCACTTCATGATGGTGATAGTGAATGAAATTCATCTCCAAAGAAGTCTGAAGATAATCAAGACATGTATAATGGTCATAACTTTTACAAAACACTTTTTGAATATAAAAACCATAATCATGTAATCCAAAACTTGTGGAATATGTAACCTTGTGCATTTTTTCATTCACCTAAGCATTGTGTGGACAAGTGTTAGAAGAGACAATATTTGTACGAGAAATTTATGTCGACCAGGAACGAGACACAACTTAAAGACTCAACTCCACAATGAAATAAAGAGAAGGGAAAATAAGTTTGGATGTGAAAAAACCACTGCACTTATTGCAACAAGAGTGGACATCAAAAGGCTAAATGTTGAAAGCTTAATCTAGAGCTTCATCCAAAGAAGGAAAAAAGGATTGTGAATGTAATCACAAAGGAAGAGGTATTACCAGTGAAGCAAGAGGAACAACATGAGGGAAATAAATTGTTCTCTTAGTTTTGCTAGAAGTGGATGTCACATCTTCATTGTATTTCGCTTCCATTAATGTAATCACACATGTTGAAATGATGACATGTTATAACTTCATTTTGAATAAAATAGTGTTTTTTTTATCCTTATGAGTATGTAATCAATAAGGTCAATTTCATAACCTTTTGGAGGACCAAAAGGTCTTTAGTCGGGTGGCATGATCCAGAATGGATCCAGGAGCCAAAATGGGTCCAGGAAGGCCTAAAACTAAAATTTATCGTAATATCTTCAAGTCGAACGTGTTCTTAGGTCTCTTCGATACAAACCCAACGTAACTTCAACGGGCTCAAATAGACGTCATATGAAAAAGATATCGCGGTCTGTTCATTTTTTTAAATGCAAAACTTTTATGACTGTATAGTTCGTATAGTGTTGACGTCGCAACTGACTAATGCATTGGCACTGACTGGCCAGTTGATGGCCAACAGATGGATGAGTGATATTGTGACACATGGAACCCCTGCAAGGGTGACATATGGCACGCTCGTACGACTGACGTGGTAGGTCCATACAACCATACGACACGTGGCATTTGACTTGATTGGCAGGCTGATGTGGTATGTACATTGGCATGCTAACTAGGAAGATAGGTGGATGAATCTGAGTTTGACATGTGGCAGTTAGTGGGAGAATATTATGGTTCCATGTGGCCTAGTCTTGGGATGCCACATGACACCCCTACATTTTAAAGTTTGGGAAGAAGTTTGTTTGGACTCCACAAAAGTCGAACCAGCAACCTTCGGGCATGGGGGAGCAACTTGGCAGGGTCAGGATACCAGCCCACCCATGGTAGTTATTATTTCATATGGTCACAATTAAATAATTAAAGTGTTTTCTATGTCCCGTCAGTAGAGAATAGGTTTCTATGTCTCGTCAGTGGAAAATAGGGCCTTGGCTAGGCCCCAGCCACCAATGCACATGCAATGAAACCATACCATATAACTTGACGCATATGAAAAGGACCATTGCAACGAAGTTAGCCCCAGATCCTATTCACATGTAACTAGCATATGTCCATGTGATATACCTTAGTGTGGATTTCAGTGGAGAGCGATCATTCGGCCGGGCTAGCCCTTTGACCAAGGACATGAACAAGCGCTAGAAACTAGGGGCTAGCAAATAGTTTGGCACATGGAGGATAAGGTGTGGGCACATGGCCATGCTTGTGACCAAGGGTCGAGAACTAAGGGCTAAGGGCTAACACCAGCCTATCCCATGGCCACATGGAGGCACACAAGTGACTATGAGCCCGTGTGAAGGGGGTTGCACCATTATTATTTTCCAAAGCGGGTTTTTATCCATATAATATATGATTTTTATTGGTTTTGGCCGGATATTGGGAGATTTTGTCCATGTTTGGAGGATCATGGGCCCTTTTTGAGGCCAGATCTTGGGGGGAAGTTGGGAGTTTGTTACCCACTTCAAGCCTATATAAACTAGAGGTTCTTGAAGCCAAATAAAAGGAGGTTTAGATTAGGAAAATGTTGATGAATTGTTGAGGCAAAGCCATTTTTATGTAGGGAATAAATTGAAGAGATCACTTTTGTGGGCCATTTCTAGGAGCTTCATTCATCCATTTTCAGTGTCGTTGGTTTTGATGGGTTTTTGAGAACTAGAAGAACACAGCTAGCTAAGTTTTGTAATCCAATGGAAATTTTATGATGTACATTTAAAGCTTCGAAAATAAATAATAAAACCTCACCCACTGAGACAAATGCATGGAGATGTAGGAGAGATTTCTCAACTTCATTATCAACTTTGTTGATTATGGTTCGTTGTTCCTTTATGCATATTTTCATATTTGTATATTGCTTTATGGATGCCATGTTTCATCATTAATTCTTCATCTTTCATTAGTTTCCTAAATGCTAATTTAACTCATGCTTTAAAACTCAACCATTGTCTTTAAAAGATAAATTTGGATCAAGTGGTATCAGAGCTAGTTGACGGTTGGTTTTTGAGTTTGCATGACTACCATGAAAATAACATCTAAAGAGAGACTTTCTCAAGATGAGAAGGATATGTGAACTACTCTCTTTTCCATGGCAGAGATGGTGAAAGTGTTGTATGAATATTACTTGGAACGAAAGAGATCGGTTCAAGGGAAATATTCAATGAATGACAAAAGAGAAGAAGAATTGAAGGAATTTTCTTCTACATCCGATTCACAAATCTTCTCTGAGGTATGTAGGGGAAGTCATTCATCAATTTTTCATTGTTCCCATCAAGATGGTGCTTTTGGTGCATTTGAAAAACATACAGGAGGTATTGTTGGTTGTGGGGCCTGATTATCTTCCTGATGCAGGGGCCCTTGCTTTTAGCCGTGTTTATACCCCATGAAGAATTGACACCCCAAAGGTATGTGCCCTCGTCCACGCGGGGGGGTGCGGGGGGGGGGTACCCCCTCTGCGGGGTCCGGGGGGGCTATCCCCCTGGCTGGGGGGTTTGGGGGCAAGCGGGCCCCCAGCGGGGGTTCGGGGGCAGCGTCCCCCGATGGGGATTTGGGGGCGAAGCTCCCGAAGCAAAAATTGCCTTATAAAAGTATATTGTAATTTCTTTGTAAATCTGGACCGTTCATTATAAGGTCGCAGATCTAACGGTAGATATTATGTTAGGGTTTTTTTCCCTAGAAGGCAACCCTCTTTTATGAGGGAAATGTATTTGCGGCTATG
>JZKD02S0109485.1:165920-177041 GCA_000966675.3 Picea glauca | reverse complement strand
AGAAGCTGCTTGGATGGCTATGGCGGAAGTTTGCTTTCACCTAGCCCCATGTAAAATATTTTATTAGAATTAGGAGTGTATATAAATAAGCTCTTTCGAGCATGTATTTTCTCTTTTTTTCATTTTTATTTTTGCGGACTAATAAATGACTCCATAGCCCAACAGCAAAGGCACTAAGTCTGCAGAAGAGTTCTTAGAGAATCACAGGGACGACTCTATCCCCCATGGAGCCAAATGTTAGCGATATTTCCTGTAGAGGGGGTTAGATAGTAAAAGAAGGGGTTAAAAACCCATTTGTCCTAAGTTTTGGGCGATAATGCGCCCATGGTAATCAACGAGCAAGTCCGAGCGGTCCAGATTTGCGCGCCCGGATCAACGGCGCACGTTGGATTCCGGACCCCCCTTGCCTTTCTACCTTTAAGTGGGGGGGGTCCGGAATCGGGGGCGCACCTCTCCAATGGCTCAGATCAGCGCGCCCGGATCAACGATGATGAAGACCATTCCGGACCCCCCCCCGCCTTTCTACCTTTAAGCGGAGGGGGGGGGGTCTGGAATCCCATAGGCAGCTTCCCGACGGCCATGATCGAGATGCCCAGATCAACGACGCTCGTGTAGTCCCGCCCTTCTCAGCTACCCCATATTTCGCCAGGAGTGGGCCCGTTTTCCCTCATATAATCCCCCTTTCCACCTTTCCCGTGCTGCCATGTGTCCTCCATCCACCTCCCCTCCTCGGTCCACATGGTTCTCTCTCCTCTCATCATCCACTTGCTTTTGGCCATGTGTCCCGTTCTTTTCCACATCAGTCGCTCACTCGAAGGCGAATTCATTTCTCCTATCTTCCTCTCCTTCCACCTGACGTCTTCCACCATGAATCGTCCTCCGTCATCCTTTTCTCATCTCGTCACTCTTTCCACATCCTTACAACCCGACACCACCATTCCACCACCATTCTTGTCATGTTCTCATCCTCCATGCTAGCCTTCATGCCAATCTCTCAAGCTATTCAGTTATTCCAGGTGGCAGTGCGACAGAAGTCCTCCTTATCCCAAAATTTTGAGTTGGTTGGGCCGTTCCCAATCCCAAGAAGCAGTTATTGAAGCGGTTGAGGGTGGTTAGACATCGTCTCCGTCATTATGGGGATGTCTTGCAATGAATTAAAGGCACATCGATTCGTCGATGTAACTGTCATAAGATCGATCGCGTCTGCCATAAGTTGCACAATTATTCAAAGATTGCGGTCGCAGAGTGTCAGAAGCCATGCAGACGTAAAGCATTCAATGTAGTTTCTTGGTTCCGCTACTGTTGTTGTTTTGAGTATATGTAGGCATTTTTTCCATTTTTGTATCTATCGATGGTAGAGCTAATCTCCCGACTGTAAAATTTCAACAAATTCTCTGGTTTCCTGGTTATGCCTCTGTGTTTGAGACTTCTTGATTTATAACAAACAGTTTTTCTTTTCTTTCCATCTGATTTTGTCTTATGCCAGAGAGTTCACAGTTGAATGATTCATGCGAACTTAGCAATCTTGTTATGATAAAGGATTTGTTGTGACATTGTTTTGATTTCCAGTATCTGTGTTTGAATGTGAAAGGATTTTATGTTCGAATGCATTCTTCTTCAGTCTGTTACAAACCGGATGTCTTTGATAGACCCTTGCACCCTTCTTGCGTAAGTCTTCCACCTACTCACCCTTTTACTACGACCCACTGTTTGGAGTTTATCAAGACCTCACTCGTTCATGCATGCTTGGTCTGGTTTCTGAGTTGAGACGATATCGTTCTGATTTTCCTTCCATTTGATCGCCTTTTAAACAAAACATGACAATAAACTGATGGGCATCGGGCTCTTCTCCTGCTAGCAATCCAGGGGTGACTTCCGCCGCCAACACAACCAAAGAAGGAATGGAGTGTTGTGAAACCATATATTCTTCAAAACCCAAAGGTCCCTTAGGTGATCCCCATGCTTCTGGTATCCCAACAGTAAAAGGACACAAACAAGGTGAATTCCTTCACAAGTCCTGCAAAGGAATCTAGGCTTACATATGAGACATATGGGATTCCCAATCATATGAATGCCCCCAGCATGACTTGCAGTGGCTGGTGACATGCTGCGAGCATGACTTGCAGAGGCTAGTAGAAATTCTTCAACATGATGTGAAGAGGTTGGTGATGACTCCCCAACATGACTAGCAGAGGTTGGTGATGTATGTTAAGTGTGACTAGTAGCGACCAGACATGTGCCCCCAGTATGACTTATAGAAACTGGTTATAGGTATTCAACATGACTCGCATAGGTTCTCGACCAATCTCCAACATGACTAGTAGAGGTTGGTGATAGAATGCCAGTGTGACACAAAGTGACTAGACTTGCGGCGATGATGAATTGTGGCATTTGAGTAAAAGGTCCAAGGAAATATTGGTTCTAAGAAATTACAGGCCAAGAAGGATCTTGGTTTACACCCTGTCCGTGTCCATCGGGATAGGATCCTCCTCCATACTGATTCATAAAGGGTTGTAAGGGCATCCAAACTAAGGAAGCCACTTGCGAAGGGAAAGCAACATGAGAAGGGTTACTCATGTGAGGATATATGTTTCCCCCAGATGAAGGAACTTGGTGTGGGGGTTTTCCCATACTATAAAACTAACTCCCCCCGAATGAAACATGAGAGTATGGATGGAGGTCCTCCATGGGAAAAGTGTTCGTAGGAACTGACATGGCGGAAGAAGGATAGGTGGATGGAGTGTGATAAGTAGAATGATTTCCTATTTGGGCATTTACTTCTCACATATGATATTTGTAGGAAGGAAGATTCCAACCTCCTAGCATAAGAGGTGTTTTAAGGATATGACTCCCACCGAATGGAGAGGGATAAGAAGGAGGCATCATGCACCCAAACCCAAAAATTGTATTCGTATAAGGAGGCGAGATAAAGGATGGCAAGTGAGAAGACATATCATACATACCATGAGAAAAATGATTAGATATCCAAGGCATTGACTAAGTATTAGAATTCTTCATACCATAATGAGAAGTGGAAGGATCCATCCCCATGAAATGAGTGGACATCATGGGGGGGGTAATAGTAAATGAGGGAGAAAAAGGAACTCCACTATCCATGATAATGAAAACTCAGTAACAAACTCCTAAGGCCAACTAATAATCAAAGAGAATACCAAAAATTCAAATGGACAATATGCATGCAAACGGGCTAAAGTGGATGAGTGGCCTCCCTTGGTAAAGAAGGTATGTCTTGTCCAAGAGGGACCTGAGACTCCCCGCTAAATTTTGGAGTGAATAAAATCAGTTATAGGGGCCCTCGTGGGCTTAAAATCCAGTCGATCAGATCCCCCTAGAGAGGTAATCATCCATAAAGACTGTGTGTTGTCCGACCCCTATCTGACTCAGGGTACAATCATAATAACCCGTTCAAGTAACCTATGAGATACCTAAGTCAAGAAACTAATAAACCATTGTATAATCGATGCACAAGAGAGCATTCGTCAGTCTATATCACCATATGGGTTGGGTAGAAAATCCCAAAACCTTGAAAGTACCACCTCTCACAGAGGTATGGACACTAGCAAGATCCCCAAATACGAATAAATCCACATAAATATCTCTGACACTAGGTGAGTATCCAGGGGTTATCCCTTCAACTAACTTCGCGTGACCTCGTGATTAACTCTAGTGTGAGTGGAGCCTCCTAATATTACCAATTATACAATGGACTTCTCAAATCTCTGTCTCAGACACATATGTTGATTTAATTTCCTTGGAGAAGTTTACTCACAAAATCCTATTCCAAGGCACTAAATCCTAGGCTAGTTTGTGCACCCTAAAAAATAAAATTGTTACTAATCAATTTTAGTTTAAAGCGTAAATTTGATTGGTCGTGATTACTCAAAAAGGTATGGAAATGAAACTCATGGTGTTATGACTCTGCATAAAAATAAAAAATAGATATAATGCAAAGCCTAACTTTAACTTTTCAGTGAATGATATGCTAAATAAAAACAGTGCAATCTTCAATTTTAACTCTGCAACTCAGAAGTAAAATGCAATCTTTCGCTAAATGTGCTAAGCTAATGATAAAGGTTCAAAGACAAAAATGCCAACCAATGAAAAATGCCTATTTTTTTTGTATTTTCAATATTCTTAAAAAGAAAATGCATTGACTGATAACCACCTGATATATAAATTCCATTGTGTATAAAAACAGTAACTCAAGAAGAATACCAAGCAACCAAGCAAATAGCCCAGAAACCAAGTAAAAATAAAAAATGAAAAACAAAGAGAAAGACACCGCCTAAAAATTCAACTCCCAACAGGCTTCCTGTCATTCCAGATAATCTCAATAGGCACTACAGAGACCCAAGAAGGCTCAATAATCCTCAAATCCTACCCAACAGTCACTAAACCAAGCAAACAAGCAAGGGGAAGTGGTATACATGACTATTCAGGAGAACATAGAGTATATACACTTCTTGCAGTGAGACAACAGGCGTGTATACGTGAATATCAAGGAAAAAAGGGCGTATATGCTTTAAAACAAGGCCAGGCAAGGGTAAAAGGCTGAAAACTCAGACCCAGAGTGAACAAAAATTGTCCAGCAGTGATACGACAAGAAACACAAAGGAAAAAGAGCAATGTAAGAAGAAAAAGTACTTCAACCCTTAGAAATAAGATCTCTCACCAGTGGAGTCTCCATTTCTGTTACAAGGGAAAAAATCTCTATGGCCAAGGGTAAACCACAACAAACAGGTATGACTGCATAAATCAACTCAATTCCAACATGTGTTATATAAACTAATGTGCGATATGAGGAAGAAGCCTACCTTGATCCAATCGTTTGATGTCATTCGACCGTTGAGAACTTTGACCCAAATCTTTACACTTGCAAGAAGTTCTCAACAAACACGCGATGAAAGTATATAGTGACAATACATAAAATGAGTTAGCACATCAGGTAGCACAATCCATTAATAAACATTACAAACATGCCCATGGATAATAATCATATATTTGCAAGATATTGATAGGACAGTAAAGGAGTATTTCTATTAATAATTGATCGACAAAAGTATCAACATTACAAACTTCCATGTCGGTAGGGTTCGAAACCAAGAAACCAAATTCCTTCCAGCTGGGTCTCCACCACTTCAATCCTCCACCAAAGGCAAGCTCATAGGAAAGAGGTAATGAGGTCCTCTCAACAATAAGGGAAGAGCTTTGGGGTTGAACATTGTGTTCAAACTTCAGGGACAAAGGGATGCAGACTCAATATGAAGTAATTTCTCCAGAGTAACTTTGCTCTCAAATTTGAATGCTTTCTCCTCTTTTTCCATAGCTTGAAATTGTGCTTTTATAGCCTCCAGAATACAATTGAAGGGCCGAGTCGGAACGTTCCCAGTATATGGAATGCCAAAGATTAGAGATATTTTGTCGTGACATGGAAACCCAACCTCATTTTGTATTTTTTGGCACATATCCTGATATACACGAGTTGTAGTGGAGAAGAAAGCGTATATGCATCTTGAAAATAAGTTAGGGAGCATATATGTGGAAAAATATATTTTTTTAGCTCTGGATTCATCAAAAAGGGATGATAAGTCTGCATAGGGAAATGAAAAAAAAGGCCCTTTGTGCAAGATAGTCATGGTGAGGAAAATCTTGCTATAACAGGGAGTCTATATGATAGCTATGACAGAACAAAGAACCATCCTTCGATCAACTTGGAGAGTTTGAGAAGATAGATTCAGATCAATCAGTTAGCAGAAGTACAATTTGATAGTATAATGATAAATGGCTTAGCATTATGGACAATTGCGCAAGTAGAGTCTTGGACAGTATGGACAGAGATGGATTCATAAGAACACTTAGCAAGTTTGGATATATATATGATAGTGGATGAGAGCATGGATTCATAGATTGGTTCAGACAGTGATTCAAAGACAAAGGAACATTATCATAATGGATGATAATTACACAGGAAATGGCTCAAACAATTCTAATGGAGTACAAATTGACAAATATTTTTTGGACACAGGTAGTGCATACATCAGTTTACATTCAAAACAGAGTAATTCTCATAAACAAAACTGAAAAAACTTCCTACGAGCTATGGAAAGGAAGACCAACAAATGTGAATCACTTTAGAGTTTTTGGAAGCAAATGCTACATCAAAAGAGAAGATGGCAGAATGGGAAAGTTTGACTCTCGTGTGGGAAAAGGAGTACTTGTTGGTTACTCAAGTACAAGGAAAGCATATAAATGTACTTCAAGAGAAATGTAAGAAGAAAAATTAATTCAACTCTTAGAAGGAATATCTCTCCCCAGTGGAGTCGCCATTTTTGTTACAAGGGGAAAACTCTCTATGGCCAAGGGTAAACCACAATAGACAAGTATGACTGCAGAAATCAACTCAATTCCAACATGTGCTATATAAACTAATGTGTGATACGAAGAAGAAGCCTACCTCGATCCAATTGTTTGATTTCATTCCACCATTGAGCACTTTGACCCAAATCTTTACACTTGCAAGAAGTTCTCAAGAAACAAGCAATGCAAGTATATAGTGACAATATATAAAATGATTTAGCACATCAGGTAGCACAATCCGGTAATAAACATTACAAAATGCCCATGGATAATAATCATATATTTGCAAGATATTGATAGGATGGGAAAGGAGCATATCTATTAATAATTGATTGACATAAGTAATCAAAGGATAAATTCAAGGCCGAAATTCTGAAATGCAAGGATAAATTCTTTTGATGGTGCTTTCCAAGGTATGGTATTTACAGGTCATCTCACCATTTTCGCTATAACCTTTTCTCTATAATGATTCAGACTATGAAATTTCTATTCCATTGAGAAAAAATATCCAAGTATCTATGGTAAACAATTCAGCTTGTGGGTCGTTGTATTTTGGGAGTTACACTCTGTGGAAAATAGGGTTTTTGGCTAGTCCCAAAACTAGTCAAAAATAGGTGTTTCGGGTAAAAACGTCATAAATTATTCATAAAATATCCAAATTTAGTGAGACCAAATGTGTTGGTTAGGGTATAGTATTTAGTATTCGTTTTAATAGTTTCATATCAATTCAACAAATATTCTGTGTGGGGCACGCTCTACAAGGTTTCTCTCTAAAATAAGACAAAATTCAACTAGGTATGCCATTTTTGCTATAACTCCTTTTCTGAAAGGTTCCAAGTAGTGACACCTGGAGAAATCTCACAAAACACATTGAATAACATTGTGTATCAGTTTCATATCTTTATACATTACATGTACAAAGTTATGATAACTTCAAGTTAGGGTTGTTGACTAATCCAAAACTAGGCATGTGAGACTAAAGAAAGGTTTGATGAAAATGCTAGTCTCTTGTTGTTAAAGTTAAGGAAGGTTTGCAGGAATGTGATCGTATACACCAGTTCTATTACAGAGCTACAAATCATATTTGGATGATGAAATTGATGAGGGCTTTTTGTTGAGGTACATGTTGAGTACATGGTTGAGACAAGTAGTTGATGACTTGGCACATACATGACGTATATAGTTGATGTTGTTGGTACATATTGATGAGTCATAGTTGATGAGTAGTTGAAAAATGATTGGTACATACTTGTTGCATGGTTGGATGCACTTGTTTATGGTATAGATTTATTACAGGTTGTTTGGTACAGGTTGGTGCATGGTTGATGCACTTGTTTATGGTACAAGTTTATTACAGGTTGAGGTATAGGTTGATGCATGGTTCAGATTTATTGGTACAGGTTGATGCATGGTTCAGATTTATTGGTACAGGTTTACAGTGGTATATCTCATAGTGATAGTGTGATAGTGGTTCCATCATTCTACTTCTACTTCAGGATGGTTGGATGAGGCAAGGAAAGGTGGTTGTATCCACCTTCCAGTTGTAGCCGAAGGACATAGGGGGTTGTAGATTCCTTCTGGCTGTAGCCAGAGAATTGGGGAATTAGTCCCTCAAGTTATATCCTGAGAAACTAGGGGGTTGGAGCTTCCTTCCAGCTGCATCTAGAAAACAAAAGAAGTTGGTTCTTCCAATGAATGTAATTCTTCAAGACATATAAGAAAAATCATTCTGTGGTTTTCTCTTGATTTGGGTTTCCACATAAAACACTGGTGTATTTTGTATGTGTATGATTGTTCATTTGTTCATTTCTTATTTACTTTGCATTTATTGGATGATAATGTTTCATTGATATAACACTTGGATTTTATGGTTAAAAAGGGTTAAATTTCTCTATTACTGATTCACCCCCCTTCTTAGTAATCCAACAGTGCCATATGGAGGATCGGGTAAGGTATGTATATACTGTAAATGATCATGATCGCATGTAGGTACGATCATTTGAATTCATTACATCTGTTACAATGGTACTTTAGATGAATTGCATGGTGTACTTTTCAAATTCCATGTTGGTAATCGAATTAAACTTATAAATGCATTTTATGATCAAATGTCCAAGTCGAAGACTTGGAAATTGATATAATTCTCACATGATTTCATTTGCCTCCAAAGTACACACCATTCAAATTCAAACACACTATAATTATGGTCACACATGGCGATCGCGTATCATAAATTTTCCCACAAATTCAACCGTTTCCACCATAATTTCATTAAAAAATGGGTACGATGCCCCAATTTATATTTACCTCATCCTTTGTTTGTTGTGTCTCACTCACCCTCGGCCCAATTTCTTTGTCCTTCTCATCCTGCACTCTGTAACCATGCCCAACCACTATGAACCATCCTCCTACACCACGCTATTGGACATTCTGGAATTCACAACATGTAGATAGATCTTCCTCCGCATAGGGTGGGGACCATTATTGGCTAGTATGTAGGGCCACGATGATGGCGTTTCTCTCCAATTCACTCTTGGATTAGATTGGAAACTGGATCATGTAGGGTCTTTGGTATTCTTGGTCTCTGAGGAATATATTTCCTCAGCCATGAAATTCCCACGAGTTGGGGATCGGTGGTTCAAAAACCATCAATTTCCATGTCCAAGCTATAATAGAGTGTTCAAGCCTAAATTTCAAAATGTCTCTAGAGCCAAAGGGTATTCAAAGGAATTGATCAAAGATGAATTGATTAACCCCCTTATCATAATTACCAGGCTCATCACTTGTGAAGGTAGGTACTCTGTTTTTAAAGCTTTTCATTTTCGTTTGTTAACCCATTTTAAATTCAATAAAACCCTGAATTTTCCTTTCTACTTCTTGAAAATCCTTGAGAAAATGTCTTCCCAAGTCCGTAAAAATTTGGCCAACCCTCACAATAGTTTATTCCATCATGGATTCATTAAAATGCTTTTTTTATCCGAATTGAAAAAATTGAGTAAGACATGGGAAGATTTCCTCTACCAATTCTCAAATCCCCATATCACAGTTAAGACAAGCAAGAGATAAGTTCATTCAGGGGTTGTCACCCCACCTAAGTCTCATTCTCCAAAAACTCTAAACCCTCCAACTTAAACTATCTTTGTGTTTAATAAAAAGGCCAAGAAAATTATTGATTCCCCTGCAGAGTCATATTGTAAGAAAATTAAAACGTTTGTTGGTAATTCCCCATTTCCTTCAACACCTATTGATTCTCAACCTAAGAAGCTACAAGATGCATTCCATCAAGATTTTCCTTCGGTTCCTACAAAGAGGAGAGGAGCTAATCGATTCAAGAGGAAATCCTTTAAAGGAAGCACCTGAAGTATGAGTGGAAAGTCCAATATAAAACCTCCAAGCACTTAAGATCATATTCAACTGTATTTCAATCATGAGAGCCCCCATAAAATACTCAAAGAAGGTTTTGCAGAGGAGTCTAAGCCCAATAAAGGGGTCAAATATGAACCTATTACACCAAGTCTCCCTCACAAAAATATTGTTACTCCTTCCTACCAGATACCTACACTGTATTCTAAAGTTGATATACCTTCTACATATATCAAGGAGCCTAAGCCTTCCTCTCTTAAGCCATCTAATCACACCCCAGCGATTGAGAAATTGCAACAAGAAAATGCTTAGTTGCTTCAACAATTGGCAGAACGAGAAACCGTGGATAGGCATTTTCATCATGACAATGGTGTCCTGCAAGAAAAAGTGATCTCTCTTCAACGATTGGTTGATCAAGTGACCATCACCAATCACGGTCTCCGAATGAAATTGAAACATCGTAAAATTCCTAAGACAAAGTCCATAGGGCATGAGGGAGAAGCTTCTAAAGCTAATCCACCCCCTCCTTCACAAGTATAGTTATGTAGGGTGATCCATTTTTGTTTGCAGAGGGACTTGCAAATAATTAGGCGTGGGAGAAATTTTCGTTTGGTGTTTTGACTATTTTTTTCTATGGACAAATCCTTTTTGCATACGACAACTATATATTCTATGCCCTCATTTAGCCATTTTAAAGGTATTATAAATATTTATATATCATTCACCATGGAATCTCACAAGGTATGTATAATTATCAATTTTGCAATGGATTTATGATTAATTCATCTTCAGTTAATTGATTATGAAGATCTAACGTTCTTATTTTCTTGCAACAAGTCGAAATCGTGATCTGATCCTCCATCCAGTCCCTCGTCTAGTACTCCATATAGCACTCGATCCAACACTCGGAGCACATAGGAGCTGGCAGTTACCACATCGACAACCTTTGATGTATGAATCATAGATATGGGTTTTATGCCCACTCATGCCCTCCAACTATGGAGCTCAAAGCATCGAGGATTGGGTAGTTGCAGTGATCGCTAAGTGGAGTGCACAAGATTGTTAAGAAATATTCTTTTGTTAAAACAAATTTAATGAACTTACTATTTTTAGAGAGTGTCGACCCTTCTAGTGGTCCACATCTCAATCTCTATAATAATCTATAAATACCATTGTCTATGACATGAAGAGGACATGAATTTCATGTTATACATGTTATAACCCTATAATTCATAGGATCATATGTTGACTGGAAATTTTTCACTCTGGGTGTATAGGCTTGCAAATAATATTTCATCTCTGCAAATTATTTTCAAGAGAAAGCAATGAACCAAACCTTCAAAAAGTCATTAAGCCTAATTTTTGCCTCATATATTGTAT
>JZKD02S0109485.1:141689-161034 GCA_000966675.3 Picea glauca | reverse complement strand
GTTTATGGTTGCATCTCTGATATATTTCTGTTACATTACTGGATATACGCGATATCTCTGTGCATTTCTTTATTATATCTCCGCTCTCATTTCGTGCCGAAAATAATCCGGATCATTAGCAAATTGGAATTCTATCCTCTTGGTGGAATACTCCAAGAATTCATTTTCTTGTGATTTGATGGAGGGTACTATACAGGATGATAGGTATAGGGTAATGTATGACATCATCTACTACAAGGAGAGGATATACGTTTTCCCTAATTCCACACTCAAGAATAAGATCTTGGTCGAAATTCATGATGCACCTCTACCAGGCCACCCGGGGTACCTGAAGACTTACAGACATGAGAGAGAGGTATTCCCATGGAAGGGTATCAAGGCGGACATTCTATGGCATGTGAGGGAGTGCATGATTTTTCAGCAGAACAAGTCAGATTTGATGCATCCAGAAGGCTTACTTCATCCACTACCTATTATGGAGAGGTAATGGGAGAGCATTTCCAAGGAATTCATTACAAGGTTACCAAAGGTATAGGTCAGGGACTTTATCTATGTGGTGTTGGATAGAATGAAAAAATATGTGTATTTATTTTCCATTCCTTTAGAGTACAATGTGTCTTAGGTAGTGGATTTCTTCTTCAAGGAGATGTTCAAACTCCATGGTCTTCCAAGAAACATAGTCTGTGACCGGGATAGCAAGATTCTCAGTGCCTTCTGGCAAGAGTTGCTCAGGCTATCACAAATATATTTGACACCCAACACTAGCTATCACCCTCAGACCAATGGACATATGAATATCGTAAACAAGTGGGTTGAGGGATATTTGAGGAATTATGATTTAAGGAAACAAAGAGCATGGATAAAGTGGTTACACCTCAGAGTAAATTGCTATAGTAACACTTATCACATGTCCATCGGGATGAGTCCGTTTAAGGAACTATATGGTTATGACGCCCCATTATTTGTATATTTGGAGTTTGGAGAGAGCAGGGCCCCTAAGGCCAAATACTGGTTGCAATAAATTTAGGACATCCTGAGGGTCCTAAAGGAGAAACTACAGGTTTCTCAGAACCAACAGAAGATGTATGCAGATAGGACTCTGGTGGAATGTATTTTTGAGGTTGGGGATGTAGTATTTCTTAGGTTGTATCCTTACCGACAATCATCACTGAAGAAGAGTGGTGCAGAAAAGCTAAAGCCTTGCTTCTACGGACTTACATAGTCATTAAGAGAGTTGGAGAGGTGGTATATGAGTTGGAGCCATCATGAGATCTTAGGATATGAAGGATGCAGTGAGCAAGAAGGTCTCAACAAAATCCTTCGTCCCTCAAGGAAGCAAGGAGACAAAATTTCTCCATAAATCATGGATTGGTAAGCATAGGATGGATGAGGAGACCTGAAGAGAACTAAGAAGAAAGAAAATCTTCCTCAATTGCAAAGACCCACGGGATCCCAACCATTGGTGTATGGGAAAAGGAAAGGTCCATTATATTGAGGTGTTAATATGATGAGGAAGGTGAAGGTGAGGAATAAAACCATCACATTCTAGAGGATGGATAGAGCAATGATGAGGCACCACATCCTGATATTATAGAACATGCACCATTGCAGGAAGGGGTCAAGAAGGTGACCATCATCACATTGTTAGGAGTCCCCAGGTATTATACCTTTAGGATTAGGGGCATTATGCAGGGACAAAGAGTTACGGTGTTGATTGATGGTGGGGCCACCCACAACTTCATCGACGTAGTATTCATGGTTTCCAGGAGACAAACTTCCATAGAGAAATTTTAAGGATTTGAAGTGGCAATGTTAGATGGATACAACATGACTTATACTAAGAGGATTAGAGGGTTGTATGTGATATTGGGGAACTATACATTGACCGATGAATTTTATGTGGTCGACTTAGCAGACACCAATGTGGTATTAGGGGTGAAGTGGTTATACTCCTTAGGATATTTCAAGATGAATTATCATGAGATGAAAATGGAATTCTTGGACACCAGGGGTCAGTGAGTTATGTTGAGAGGTATGTCATCCAGAGAAACCAAGGTTGTTTCCAACAAATGCATGGAGGCCATATTTAGACATGGTGATGTGGAATGCATAACAGAGTGATTGATCACAATGTAGAATCCATCCAAAAATTGAGAACATTAGCATGTGCACATACATGAATTATCGGGAAGGAATGCTAAGGTTTTGAAGCCACTACTAGCAAGAAGACCACCAGAAAGAGGATTTGATCACGTCATTGAGTTGGAGTGGGGGAGGAGCTTGTGATTAATACACCATACATACACCCAAATAAGTTCAAGCATAAAATACAAAAGGCCATATAGGAACTACTGAAGATGGGACATATCCGACCAAGCTCTAGTCCATTTTCTTCATGAGTAGTATTGGTGAAAAATAAGGATGGCAAGTGGAGAATGTGCATTGACAAGAGGTCTATTAATAAGAAGACTATCAAGAATAGGTACCTAATCCCCAGGATTGATGATTTAATAGATGAGCTACATGGGGAGATATATTTTTTGAAGATTGATCTTCAATCGGGGTACCACCAAATCAAGGTAAGAGAAGAAGATATCCATAAAACAATGTTCAGATGTCATTATGTCCACTACAAGTTTTTATTCATGTCCTTTGGGTTGACGAATGCACCAAACACATTCCATTCATGTATGAAACACATATTAAAAAAACAATTGAGGAAGTTTCTATTGGTATTCTTTGATGACCTCATAATCTATAACAGGACTTGGAAGGAACATTTGTGGCATGTGGATGAGATTCTCACCATTATGGAAGAACAATCGCTTTTTTCCAAGGAGGACAAGTGCAAATTTGGATTGACAAAGATTCTCTAAATGGGGAATGTGATTGGTGTTCAGGGAGTGAAGTTGCATCAAGAGAATATATAGAACATCCTATATTGGCCTACCCCTAGGTCAATCAGAGAGTTGTGAGTATTCTTCAGGATATGCAGCTATTACAAACTATTTGTGAAGAAATTTTGAGAACCTGGAGCACCGTTGAAAAATATCACCAAGAAAGGGGCGTGCAGGTGGTTGGAGGAAGAACAACCAACATTTGATAGAATTAAGAACGTAGTGAGCACTTGTCTAGTACTAGCACTTCCATATTTCTCTCAGGCTATTACCCAGTTTGAACAGTATGACTTCGTGTCTAAGTTACCCTCATTTCTCAAAGACAAAGAAGGTTTTACCAACATTAGTCACGACCTGGAACAAGCCACAGGAAAATATGAAGTACCCTTTGCCGATTGTATTCCACATCGGTCTTCCATTTCACCAGTGCATTGTGACAGTTGCTTAGATTGGATAGAGCAATATTATAGAGATATTATTCTCTTACATGCTCAAGTAAAACTCCTATTTTCTCGGAATGCTTTATTGGAACAAGGGAACCATGACTTGAAAGCGCACACTGAAAGGGAAAATAAAAGACTCAATAAGTCTAGTAATTTCATCATAAAAAATACAACCAGTTTCAAAGCCATCATAAATTTGGAACTGTCTTATCATTAATTTGCTAATTTTTAATGGTAAAAATGACTTTGTTTGATTTTATTCTATTATGTTATAAAAATCAAAATAGGGAGATTTTATTTTGATTTATTTTGCTAATAATAAGACTAGCTACAAAATCTATGATTATGTATCCAGACTATTTTTTGAATAATAGTTCCACTCTAAATGTCGTAGCACCAAAAAGATATGATCATCCATTCAAAAGAAGATCAATAGTTGAGGAAATTGTTTTCTCTATAAATCTAGTCATAGTTTAAATCCTATGAAATTTGTGAAGGGAATAAGCCTGTTGATCTAGTGCTTATTCACATGAATAATATAAAGGGCTTGATGACTAATTGAACCTACAATTATTTGAGCATGAGATTTGATCCAAGGCCATGTTAGTAGCCACATCAACCTAAGAATCCACATCAACATAATTACCATGTCAACACCACATCAGATACACGTGTCAGACTTCAAATAGTGCCACAAAAGAAGACAAGTGTAAAGTATCAAAGAATATTCCTTTTGATACCTTCAAAGCTCATCAATTATTGTTAAAAATATTTGGAAAGTTTCATAGCTCCAATAAGAGGGGTATCAAAAATATTCATTTTTCAATAACATCAATAGACATCCAAAATATTAGGGAAGATGTACATCCCCGCTGAGAATGGTATCGAAGAATATTCCCTTCCTCATAAAAGTGTTATGTGGACCGTTGGTTAGTGTGTGAATAATTTTCGATGACAACCATAGAACTTGAATGATTGATGATAGATAATGTTTAGAATCTCGAAGTCCGAAAGGAGTCCAGGTCAAAGTTGGACACTGAAGGGAATGGTCAACGATGGATATTTGAAAGAAGATTGACAATGACGAATGATGAAGATGAATCCTATGATCAAATCAATGACAATAATTGATCAGTGATCCAACAGTTGAGGTATTGTTGAGTTGTTTGGACTCTCAGTGGTCCCGATAAACATGATCATAGATCGACAATGGAGATTGAATGGAAAACTAGGGCTAACAATGGTTGATGATGAGGTCCCAAGGGTATGATAAGCCTAGTAATTTCAATATGATGGATGTCATATCTGAAATCTATGATCTATCCAGGAATGATTAGATGGATATTATGTGTTGTAGCTATACTACGTGGATAGAGTAAGATCAATGGGTGAGATCAATCTAAGATCCAAATTAGATGACTACTAAATGTCGAAGGGGCATTGTGTAAAACTATTAATTCAATGGGAAGTGATAAGATCGACGGTTGAGATTTGATTCACAGTAAGATCCAATGGCTTCTGAGTGATTATATTTATGCCATGAACGATAAGCAATCAATCCTATGCATGAAATAGGGAATGAATTTGGGTCCAATTGGAAGGATTTTCTTTTAAGCCCAATTTAAAATGGAAACCTAGAGATGACTTGTTGAATATGATTTGGTTGAGAAAAAATTCTTGATGTATGAACTTGAATATAAAATGATTCTTGAATTATGTTGAAAGTGTGTGTAAGGTTGAGTGTGAAGAATTGAATCTTTGAGGTTTGTATGAAAGCATGGAAATGATGAAGAAGACCTGAATTTTGATAACACATAGGATGAATCGTGTTGGAGAGGTATTCAGATGAAAAATACAAATTACAAACTTTTCAGGGTGGCGAGGTGGAGAAATGAAGGATTGGTGTCTCTTACAAGTTGGTTACTATGAACACTAACTCTATGGGTTGGTGCCCATTGGACGAGTTGGTTCTCAGCAAGGGGATTGGTGTCCCCTACAGGTTGGTGCCTACAAATATTATTGTAGATTGGTGTCTACTGTAAGTTGGTATTACAAATTTTATAAATAAATGTTTGGTGGTTTTTATCCCATTTGGGTTTCCGTGATAAATCTCTGTGTATTTTTTATTGTATTGTTTAATTGTTCATCATCGACTAGTGGTAAATAAAAGGTTTTGATTGAAAATAAAATTGTGGTAAACATTACTATGTAATATTGATTCACCCCCCTCTTAATATTCCAACAAAATTAGTATAATATATTTTTTGTTTATCTAACCATTCATCAATCAATCATTAAATGATAAAAAATAATCACATATAAACCCAAATCACAAATTCACATAGTTTAATGTGGAAACCCTTGCAGGAGAAAACCACAAAAACTTATTTTTTATAAAATCTTGTATGCACCAACCTATTGTTACAAATATTGTAGGAACCAATCTACTAGAGACACAAATATCCTTATTTTATCACCAACTCAACAAGATGTAGGCACCAACCTACCGGAGACACCAATCTCCTCAACTAAGCATGAACTCAATAATGTGTAGGAACCAACCTACTGGAGACACCAATCTCCTCAACTAAGAACCAACTCAATAAAATATCACCAATCCAAGATATTCATACATAGAGTACTTCTAACTTCACCTGCATGTTTCATTCTACGGAAAACCCTTCAAACCATAGCAAGCCTCATAACATCATTCCCAGAATATAATCATTGATGGCAACATCCACTGACAGTAACATCCATTCACGAAAACGTCCACTAAAGGAAACATCCACTCATGGAAACATCACAAATTCATAGCAGAGCATACAAAAACATCCCAACCTCATAGAAACATCACGGGAACATCACAACTTCATAGCAGAACATATGGTAGAATCACAACCTTATGACAACATCACATCCTTATAACATATCTTGAGAATAACCGAGACCTCAAGAGAATCTCTTAGACTTCTCTTTCACACTGAAAAGACACCCCAACACCTTGAGTGCACTTCATACTTTATCTCTTCATTGGTTGCACTAAAAATGTGAAATTATATCTTGTATTTATAGTAATTATGTCCCCAAAAATTAGTTGAGCCGACTTCAATTTTATGGTTGGGTTTTCAGACAAAAAAACTTAAATCTCCTCATTCCTAGGGAGTTAGAGGGACTTCCATATACCATTGGGAAGGTCTTGGAATAATATTTCCAACCATGTAACCTGGGATCCCATTTGAGTTAGGTATGTAGGGTGAAAATTCCCTCAAATATAGGGTATCCAAATTGACAAAAAATAATACTTTCAACAATCTCCATCTTGCAATCTTTATCTTGGACATCAATAGGCTTGTAATATTTATCTTGGACATAAGTAGGCTTGTAATATTTATCTTATAGATATTGTGGGCTCCCCCTATCTTTGACATCAATGAAAACAATATTTTCAACATCTGCAACAATTTCCCCATCTCAAGCCTTGAGGACAAGGTTGTTTTTCAAGGGGGGTGGGGGGGGCATGTTAGGAACCTAACCTCCCTAACCCCTCATGTAAGTAGAATAATATGTTTTCTATGTAATAAAGGTTGACATTTGTAAATACGGTCTATGTAATAATGTGAACATGTCTAATGTAAGAAGTTTTAATAGAAGCTTCTGCTTCTAGAAACATCTTCCTCTAGAATGTTCATTAGAAGATAAAAATAGTATACATAGGAATAGAAGGCACGGGAAAGTTTTTTCTTGAGAATTATTTTTTAATTGAGTTTTTATCTGTTGAAGGTTTCCTCCTCAAAGATGCAAGCGAACTTGGTTTTCTATCAATAAAGGTATCATTTCTGGTGTTATTTTTCTTTATTTCATTATTCTATTGATATTCATCATACTCAACCTATTTTTTTTATGCATAATACATCTAGTATCTTACAGGCCTCATGCATTTTTTTATTACTTCAATGTCATTGTTAAGGAGTAGTCTGAATGTTCTATGTTTTTTTTTGGGGGGGGAAACTATCATCGGAATTCAACAATGAAATTGTTGGTGAAATCACAATTTTACATTACTTAGATCATGTTTTTGAATGCATATTAAATCGATTCAGTGCCCTTGTTAAATTATGTTGTCATTGATGTCAAAGGATTGATGTCAAAGGGTTAATTTATTGTCATAGTAACATCATTGATGTGTTTATTGTTGGACTATGTTGTCATGGATGTAATTGATGTGTTAGCACTATGTAAATCTAGCCGGTTGAATAGACAAACGACAGAGGCAACTGTTTCAACCAACTTTAGAGCTGAGGCACTAGCCTACTCAACTCAGAGAGGGCTCTCTCATGTCACTTGATATTATTTGGAAATTGGTGGCTAGATTTGGTTTGTTTTGGGTGTTTTTAATAAATTTTGTTGGCCAAGAAGAGGAGGGACACACAGGGCTATGGAGTCAAAATTATGAAATTGAATGAAAACAATGATCATCTGAAAGAACTCTCTAGAGGATAAAGGCTAAATGAGGCAATGAATCTAAGTTGTAACTCAAAATAAATCAGAGTGGTAAGAGGAAAGAGGAAACAAATAATTGCATCAGAGCATTACATAAATGAATTTTGAATTAGCTAAGAAGAAACATACACAGTTTAAATTGCTTAAGCCAAGAGCATCACAAGACAAATTATGGGCCTTTAATTCTCCAATTTAAATAGAATACAATGTAAATGGAATTAAATAAACATAGGAAATAAATACAGTGAAGGAAGACAAAACTCATATCATAGCCATTAGAATCTTTTCATGAACAGTTCAAAATGCTTCTGCATATGTATTCAATTCAGTCCCAGAAAGATTACAATAGAGTCCAGAACCACCAAAATTGTGCCCTTGCACTTCTGCCCATCATTAACACACTCAGAACCTCTAATACTTATACAATTCAAGTTCCTTCAGTGTGCAACTAGTTACAATAACTGAGATGAAATGTTTCAGCTTCTATAATGATTACAAATGATAGTTTTCAGAAAACACATTTCATGATCCCTGTAGATTCCTCTGACGCTCCAGCTCCTTCCTCTGCCACGTTCTCTTTGAAATTTCACTCATAGTATTTCAAATTCCATTTATCCATGTTCTCGTTAAACATTTGGGAATAATATATTTGAAATAAAAATAATTCCCAAATATTTTTCTATCCGAATTAAATTTCTATAATTCATGCTCGTGGTTTTTAAGACCATGTCTTGCTTGCCCAATCCACCATTTCATTGTAAAAACATTTACTTTTACCATTTCCCTGTGAAAAAATTTTACAGTGTAATGTTTTTCCAATTTACTGTTTCACTGTGGAAAAACATTTACTATGTAATGTTTTTCCAATTTACCATTTCACTGTGGGAAAAACATTTACTGTATTTTTTCCAATTTACCATCTTTGGTAAAATGCCTTTTATCTTCTTCTTTTACTTTTGTAAAACCTTTGGATAAAGAATTATCCAAGTCCAAGTGTTCCTTTCACGTGCACCTTCCCATTTAATTCCTTTCCATGGAAATAAACGTTAATTTCTTTAATTTGTAAAATGTGAATTTTACCTTTGTAAAACAATTTCACCGTGAATAAGAATTTCTTTTATTGGAAATCCCATAATCATTATTGAAATGCACTCCTGGAAAAATGTCGCACATAAAACATATGATAGATGTTTACATATGATATATGTTTTCATTTATTATATCGGGCTTGGGATAAAGTGGTTCAATCCAAACCTATTTTACCTTCGATGTGCTCCACGTAAAAACACATGTCCACCAAATAAACCATGGTAGTTTTCCCCGGTCCCCCTTCATGTAACTAACCTCCTCGTTACTTTAATCCCCGATATGTATGTGTACCTCCATCCAACCTTTGACTTTTCCACATTATAAATTGAGATTCGTGCCCATGATTTGACGTGATTTCATAAATTAAATATTGGATTAAATATTAATATAAATATAAAAATATTTATATTAATAATAAAAAACCCATTTTTTCTATTTTCGAAGGACTTTGGGCATATGAGGCTTAACATATGACTTTGTGGATAGGATAAGGGATCTTAATAAATTGGATATTTTTTATTTTCAACAGGAATACGAAAATAAGGGTAAAAATGAGTGAAGTGATGGAACTAAGGGATTTAGATAAGAATTAAGTCTAGGTATAGGCTTGGGATATTTGCCAACTTTTGACTCATGGAGTACATGACTGTTTTGGATGGTCCATTGAGTGAAGGATTTAGGTGATGGGAAATTGACGGAGCTGGTGAAAAAGTCTTAAAATCTGAGTGGAAAGATAACACAAGGACAAGCTGCTTTGGAAATATAATATGCAGATTAGCAAGTGATAATACTATCAACTTCCGATATCAGGGGTTGGAAAAAACGGTTTTAGGTAGACCTCTTTTCACCCCAATGTGCCTCTGAGGGCTCCACACATCCATGAACAAAACCATAATGGTTTCCCTAGCCCACCTTCGAATAATTATCTTCTGCACTGCTTCATTCCCTGATATGTGGCTTAGTCGTTGATTCAGGATTCTTCAAGATCGACGATCCACCGAGTTATACCTTTTGCACCTCTGCTATATTTGTCTATATGTCGTTGGATATAGCCCGATCCCCCAAATTATCATGCTTCCATAGTGATATAGTATTTCTCTAAATTCTCGAAATTTGGATCCTGATCTGAAAATCGTTATGGTGATAACATGATGTATGAGGGATAATTTCATGAGGTGTCATAGTGATGTATTGTCACATATTGATGTATAGACGGGATGATGTAAAGGTTGGTCATTGTTTTCTTGTCACGGTTGATAGGAAGTACCAAATGGCTGAAATCCAAAGTGGTCCCCTTATGGTGAAATCCCTCAAGGGAATACAATTTTTGAAGTACAAATGGTTAAGTGGTTGAGTCATACTAAATATGTGGTTAAGGAACCCAAGGATTGATTGTGGAATATTGTAATGAATATAAATGAATTTGTAAATAAGGCTATTCTAGATGGATAGTTCTCTTCATGCCATTTTCGGTGATATGTGGAATGTCACATAACTCCTCACAGTTAGAGAGTTATGGCCTTGTGAAGTTACAGAACCCTCATGTGTTGTTTAGAAGCCCATAGAAGGTCAAAGAAGTCAAATTATTCTAGAAGCTCCTAGAAGAAATTTCACTAGTCAAAGTGGTTAGTCATGGGTTAAGTGGTTGCAACAAGAAAACAAATAAAAATAAATAAATTAGTTTCAACTAGATGTGAAGAAGTTACTATTTGTGGAGAAAGTAGTTATCAGTGGACAAGTGGTCAGAAGTGGGTTAGCCCCTAAAAGAAGGAAATTGATTAGAGTTGGTTAGATGAGGAAGCTACTTGGAGATGTATAAATAAGAGAGAAAGGGTATCTTATGAGTGTGAATTTATTGATAATATTGAAGATATATTCTTGTGGAAGATTCATTGTAGGTACTCATGGATGCATCAAAATTTCTATAAGTCTGAGGTTTTGATGGAAAAAGTTTTGGGGGTTCAGAAACCTATTGGCAGCCACCGATGTTTTCATTTTTTTTCACAATCGAAGTCACCATAAAGAAATTATATCTTTTTGTAGATTCCACCACCTTTTGTTTTAAACGCTTATGTTTCTAAGTTTCAAGGTGATGATTGGGTTAAACTTATCTTATTGAGTTTTTCGTTTGCATTTTCGTTTGTTTTTTTTTAAATTCATGATTGTAAGCATGAGTTTTAATAAAAACTTGGTTTGAGATTTATATCTTCTACCTAAGAAGTTTCACTTTGAAGGCACCCATATATTACTAAGTTCCAAGTTTTATGAACTTATTGATCGATTCACTATCATGATTTTTATGTATTATGGGTATCGTGACTTAATTGGATCTATGGTTGAACTGTTGGTTTTTTTTTTGAGAAATGTCTGAATGCACAAAACAAATGTTTAACATTTAATATGAATATCATGATCTCAACAGTTGTATCAACACTCATATTGCTTGGTACAAGCATGTTGTAACCATGATTTCTAACCACCTTGTTGTCCTAAGAATTAATGAGATCATTCATTATGTGAATTGGGGTTTGGTACAGTTGGAGGTTTTGGTATTCATCATTGGTAATGGCTCATAGTTCTACCAGCCCTCTAGTTTTCATTTTCACCAGCTCATTTTTCCAAGTTATGTCAGTCCCCAAAATTTGGAGTTTTCGTGCCATTACATTTCGCACAGACCTCTCTTTGTTGCTCATCTTTTGGAAGATGAAACTTAACTCCTTTGATATCCATTGTATCTATTTCATAGTGGCAATGGAACCTGTGGTTGAAATCAAGCCGAACGATAGCCAAGCACTTCTTTCCCATGATGACGCCATAGAAGACTTGAAGGCTCACAGTTGGGATGTCTTCCTCAGGAAATTTGAAGGTTACAACCTCTCAGATGCACAGGCCTTTGCACAGACTTTTGACAGTTTTAAGGCCAAGGTTAGGGATGTATAGTTAGGAATAATAGAAGATTTTATAAGCAGGGAAACAAGACTCCCATTGAAAGGCAAAAAGTGGTTTAAGAATTTTAAAATGGAGGATGTCCCATGGAGCTTGTTCACGATTTCCCGGAAATCCACTTGCTTCCTGAAAGGTATTCCCATTGATTTCCTGAAACCTAGATGGCATAGCCTCATTTTAATTTTGAAACAATTTATCACATGTGAAGGTCGATATGGGTTGGTTTTTCTGTACCAAATTTGGTTGCTTATGTTATCCATATGGTTTGAATTGAACATGTCGTTCTACCTGTTAATGAGCCTTTACAAAATTTATAAATGCTATAAGCGACAGAGCATCAACTCTCTTTCGAGTCTTTTTCATCATGGGCTCATTAAAATCCTATTGATTTCTCACCTATCAAAAATTAGTGATAATTGGGAGAGTTTCCTAAGCCGAAATGACTTCACCCAGGTTGACAATACATTCAACCCACCTTTAATTGAAAACCCCAATTTGGACAAACTAGTGACTGAAAGCCAGGTCTTCAATTCACTTGATGGCTCCAAATTTAATGAACCAGCTTCTATTGTTGATGAAATCCCTGTGGATAAGAAATTATCATATATGTTTTTTCCCAGGAAATATTTGGAACAACTAGATGGTGAATTAAAAGGGAAATTTTATCCTTTGCTTGTGAATGAGGCGAATGATAAACCTATTATGAAGAATTTCCATAAGGGTAAGAAACAACAAAGCTCAGATTTGAATTTTAGGAATAAGAAGGCTAGTCAATTGATTTCTAGGAACTTAAGAAATCGAGAAAGTGATCATCTGAGCTCGATCCCTATGATCGATATCGATGATCAGTGTTCATATCAAGAGATAAATGATTTCTTGGCTCAGGAAAACCCAGACAACCAATGTCCCAGGAACAAGGCTATTACCCAGTTTGAACAGTATGACTTCGTGTCTAAGTTACCCTCATTTATCAAAGGCAAAGAAGGTTTTACCGACATTAGTCATGACCTGGAACAAGCCACAGGAAAATATGAAGTACCCATTGCCGACTGTATTCCACATCGGTCTTCCATTGCACCAGTGCATTGTGACAATTCCTTAGATTGGATAGAGCGATATTATAGAGATATTATTCTCTTACATGCTCAAGTAAAACTCCTATTTGCTCGAAATTCTCTATTGGAACAAGGGAACCATGACTTGAAAGCGCACACTGAAAGGGAAAATAAAAGACTCAATAAGTCTGGTAATTTCATCATAAAAAATACAACTAGTTTCAAAGCCATCATAAATTCGGAATTGTCTTATCATTCATTTGCTAATTTTTAGTGGTAAAAATGACTTTGTTTGATTTTATTCTATTCTGTTATAAAAATCAAAATAGGGAGATTTTATTTTGATTTATTTTGCTAATAATAAGACTAGCTACAAAATCTATGATTATGTAGCCAGTCTATTTTTTGAATAATAGTTAACATTGTTTTCTAAATATCAAATCTGTTTTGCTATCTACAGGAAATTGATGACTATGATGTTGATTGCATGGAGAAAACACCTTGGGTCATGCACTCTTTGATTGAATAGTTTCTGTCTTTTATGTTTATAAATTGTTGATCTATTTTTGACAAACCAACTCATATCTGAGTAGGTTTCTAGTTTCACTATTTTTGTAAATACTATATATTTTTTGGGGATTCAATGTTATGTTGTATGATAAGAGCATGTGAATCCTTAACTAGTTTAAATATTGGTCACTCTTAGTAGTGAGGATCATCTTTGCTAGGAATATATTATGGACACATAATTTTCGAAGACTAATATGGGGAAGTTATTCACTACTTGGCTTTAGACCCGTGTGACGCTCACCCATTATGTTTTCACATCTATATTATGAAATGTTATTACGTTTGACACAGCTTTATTCTGATTAGCGTATGGTATTTCATATTATTCATCACTTAAATTATGTCTGTAATTTGTTGTTCCATATTACATTTGTGATCAATCTTTCATTTAAATATCGTTGATTTTTGTTGGATATTGGATGATGGATTATATGAATTCTTTGTATTGAGTTTCCTTTATTATTAAGTGTTCATTATCATAAGATCACTAGATCTATACATTTATCATTCTGTTGTTATATTCTTGTTCCAAAGCACCTTTGAGTTTGTTCTGGGATCATTGGCACTGTTCTCTTACAGGTTTACCTCATAGGTAGGACAGCTTGGAGCTTGAATTGCACAAGAGGATAAATTCATTTTAGTTGATTAATTAAAGGTTAGCCTACTTGTTCTTTAATTAGATTATTTATCAATGACATAAGAACAAATTGAATTAGCTTTGACTATTATCTATTCTTATTTCAACAACATTTGATTAGTATTATTTAGTTTCTTTTTAGATTTTAAACATTAAATAGAAAACATAAAAATGTATGTGCTTTCTTTATATATTTTATAAACATTTTCAAAACATCTATTTCGCAAGATAGCCCGTAAATCTTGAAAATTGTATATGCATTGTTCGTAATCATCTTTCATTTAAATACTTGTAAATTATTAAATTTATATTCATATTATCATAGCTTTATGGATTAGTTTCATTTCTTATTATTTTTAGGAATTTAGTTGGCCAATGGATCCATTAAACCCGTTGGGTCATTTCATTCCAAATGGCTTGGGTTATTTAGACAACCCCGGTCTGGATCTGACCTTCTAGTTGACGGTGTGTTATTTATGCCCATAAAAAATGGCGCTAGAAGGAGGGTATGAATTTAACTGATGGCACATGGAGGTCACAAGAATCCTCCCCCACACATTCACACTCATGTTGTAACGCACAGTCACTCAGACAATAATGTTACACTTGAAACAACAACTACCTCAAACGATAATCCTGATATTCCCGTTGACCTAGTGACATCGATTCCTCAAGCGGTCGACGTCCAAGAAATTGTTCGTCAGACACTCATAAGAACTCATAGTGCCTTAGCTTGTATCAAGTAACCTGGTAGGCGACTTAATCAACCCATTGATTTCATGAATATTCAAGAATAACTTCAAGGCACTGGTTTGCATGAAAACCCTTTAGGTGGAAATACTACCAATCCTACTAAAACACCTATCCTTGGAACCAAAGGGTCTAGTATTCCACCTTTCCCACCTGATTCTTCTCCATCCTCTTCAAAAGGAGAGTCTCTCAACGAAGGCAGTTCTTCATCAGAACCATCTCAGCCTTTGAAACCACCAACTCCCATGGTAAATCAAAATAATCCTGCTGGAACTTGGCTTGATCAAGATGTTGTGGCCGTACCTAGACCCCAACACCCATTACCTAAACATCTGGAGAAATGGATGCCTAAATTTGATCCAGATTGAAAGAAATCCATTGAGGATCTCATCAAGAAATTTATGTTGACCATTAGACTCTGGAGTGTGTAACACGAGGATGTAGTATGCAGATTATTTCCTTGTACTTTTGAGGGAAATGCATCCACATGGTATTTTTCTCAACAGCCCCAGACCATCATCTCTTGGGACAAATTTGAAACATGTTTTATGGAAAAATTTCGATATGATAAATCTCTAGAAGTCTTGGTTATGGAACTCTTATGCTTAAAAATGAATCTTAAAGAAAAAGTGAAAGACTTTAACCAAAGATTTATTACCTTAAAAAACAAAATCCCTACAAATTCGATGCCTGCAAAAATTTTAATTGTTGCATATTATGCTAAAGCCTTGCACAATAACATAGCCATATGGGTCAAAAGGTCTAAGAAAAACACTTTGTTAGAAGCCTTTGAGGAGGCAAGTCAAATTGAGAAAGATATATTGAGCTTAAAATATAATCTAAATAGTGAAGTTGAAACAACTTCGTCTTCTAAGAAGAAAATAAAATTTTTCACTAGACCTCCTCAACCTAAACATCAACAAGAAACTTTAGACTTAGAAAGCTTGCAGAAAGCTTTCCAAAAACTGTTCAATCAGGTCTTGGACTTGAAAAGATCAGCCGAGGAGGCATCCACAAGCAAAGGAAGTTTCAAACCTCCTTTCAGAAATCCTTTTCCTCCTAACCGGCCAAACTCGACCACAGAAGGTCTAAATTTCAAAATTTTACAGTATTCTTTGCAAACCATCTTAGAAGCACATGAAAATCCTGCTTTTGTTCCTCTTGAAAATTTTGACGATATAGTTGAGGAGGAGGTACTAGAAGAGGACTCATCTCCACCTATTTTTGGTCACTTGTCGGGTAGTATCTTCCAATCTAATTTTGAAACTATCCACCCCTACAACACAAGAAGAAAAATGAAAAACAAACCCCCTCCTGAAGTATGTAAACATGTGTTCCCGAAAAAGTCAAAGAAAATTGAAATCAAACAAATAATAGTTGCCCCAGTTTTAGAATATGATTTAATCGAAGATCTAAAAAAACTGAGGGAAAATATTTATGTTTTTGAACTGCTGAAATTTCCTCTTATTTTGCAAAAAATGCTTCAAAGCATCGCTGAAAACAATAAAAGGAACGATCCTAGCAGCAAAAAATTAGCAGAAATTGATTCAAACGCAGTGAAAAACATCCCAACTAAAAAGACGTCTGAATCACAAGACAAAAGGGACTTAGTAGAAAACACTGTAGAAAATGTAGATAAAATTGTTTTAGGGACAACAACAAAAAAATCAACAGAATTTTGTTGTTACCACTCGGAAAAATGTCCCACCTTTTTTGTTAACCTTTGAAAATTTTAATAGGAATGTACATATTTGTATGGTTGATTCCCGTGCATAATCAAATGTGATGCCTCTATCTGTATGACAAAAAATTAATGCAGAAGTTAAACCTTCTGATCTCAAGATTATTCAGCTAGATCGAACGAACGTTAAATTAATTGGTGAGCTTAAGAACGTACTGATTAGATTCTCATCCAATCCTAAAGTTCATCAGATTATTGATATTATCATTGTTGATATTCCTGAAGTGTATAGTTTGTTTTTAAGCAAAGATTGGTAAGAACAACTGCATGATTACTTTGGTACAGATTGGTCTCACTTGTGGCTGCCCAAAAATGGACAGCCCAACAAAATCAGGATAAACAGAGAACATTATCTTAAGCATAACATGACAGATCTAAATGATACAAATGAGCCTTTTGTTACATCTAAAAATTAATTTGAAACACGTGGAATGAATACCTTTTTTGGTAATTTCATGACCGAAATATCTTCTATCACTGATCCAGTGTAGCAATCTAAAGTTACAACCTATACTCAGATACCATCTTTGACAAATATGCCAAGTAATGCTAATGATGCACAAATCTGGTCTTTATATTTCGATGGATCCAAATATAAAGAAGGAGCAGGTGTTGGATGTGTACTCATCGATCCTATAGGTAATAATACTTTTATTGCTTGTCGGTTAGAGTTCGAATGTACTAATAACATGGTCGAGTACGAAGCACTTTTACAAGGACTGAGGAAAGAACTAGATATGGATGTGTGAAATTTGACAGTATTCGGTGATTCAAAAATCGTGGTCAAGCAAGTAAGAAATGACATACATTTCTTATCACCACATCTGAAAAGTTACCAAACCGAGGTATGGAGTTTAATGCATAGTTTTTCATCATTTAATATAAATTATATTCCTCAGATGAGTAATTCGGAAGCTGATCCACTAGCCAATGTTTCTTCTAAATTGTTCCTTGTTGAAGGTCTTTCCCTTAATGAATTTTCAATCGAATTGTTGTTTAGGCTGTCGATTCCGGACAACATCACAAATTGGAGAGAATTTGATGATGACCAATAGATCATCAACTTTCTGCATATGGAAGACACCTTCCAAGATGCAGTCATTGATGAAGGTACTCATGATGAGAATCTTCGAAACTTCACGTTAATATCTGATCCTCGATCTCCTGAATCAACATCCAAGATGGTAAACTCTATCTCTAGATCAATTGTTAGATTAGAGAAATTTTATGATTTTCATGATAAGTTTAGATGGGTAGTCAACTTCAAAACTAACAGTTCATATTTGATATCTAAAACTATTAATTTAGGAACAAGAAATAATCCTCAAAATATTAATCTAAGAAAGGTATGTTCCAAGCAAGAAAGATTCATTTTTATAAAGTTATTTAAATAATTTAAATATGTATTTGCCTGGACGTATGGCAACTTGAAAACATTTGATCCAAACATCATACAACATGTAATCCCTATGAAACCCTAGACTCGGCCTTTTCAACAGAAAATGAGGAAGATGCATCCTAAATTGGAACCTACTGTTAAAAAGGAACTAAACAAATTACTAACTGCAAAGATAATTTTCCCAGTTAGGAAGATGCAATGGGTGTCTAATTTAGTCCCTATAAGGAAGAAAAGTGGTGAAATTTGACTCTTTGTTGATTTTCAGAACTTAAACCGAGCGTGTGACAAAGACAATGACCTTGTTCCTCCAATGGAACAAATTCTACAATAGGTGTCTGGTTTCGAAAGACTATCTCTGCTAGATGGTTTTTCAGGATACAACCAGGTCCTAATGGTTTTTCAGGATACAACCAGCTTAAAACCACCTTTCATACCCCATGGGGAACTTATTCCTACAGGAAAATGCCTTTTGGGTTGATAAACGCCGGTGCTACTTTCCAGAGAGCAATGTATATTGCTTTTTGTGGCCTCATTAACCAGTCGTTTATGATCTATCTTGATGATGTCACCGTCTTCTCTAAAAACAAGAAAGATCACTTGTCTCACCTTAGGGTTGTCTTGGAACAATGTCACAAGTTCGACATATTTCTCAACCCTAAGAAATCGGTCTTTGCAGTAGAGCAAGGAAAACTGATTTTGTTTATAGTGTCTAAGGATGGAATGAGTATTGACCCTGAAAGAACACAAGCTATTGCTAAACTCCCCCCCTCCTTTTTCCAAAAAATCCATGCAATCCTTTTTGGGCAAGATTAATTTCGTTAGAAGATTTGTCCCAAGTTTCTCGAAAATGGTTAGACCGTTAAAAAATTTAATTAAAAAATATGTTCTGTATCGATAGGGACCCCAATAAAGTCAGGTTTTCAATTCAATTAGAAAAATAATAATAGAATCCCCTTCCTTGACGAGTCCCGATTTTTCTCAGGATTTCACTCTTTACACTTTTGAATCTGATCGATCTTACGGTGTTGTTCTTACACAGAAAAATCTTGAAAGTAATGAGATACCCATTGCCTTCATGAGCTCAAATTTTAAAGGAGAATAACTTAACTACCCAACAGTAGATCAATAGGCATATGTTGTTTTCAAAGCAGTGAAACACTTCTGGTCTTACCTGTTGAAATCCAGAACCAAGGTTATTGTTCCTGTTAAGGTCCTAACCCGCACATAGGTAGATCAATGTATTCGAATGTAATAAAGGTCAATATTAATAAGACCTTTCAATAAAATAGAATAAGGTGGATGTAAGAAGACCTAA
>JZKD02S0109485.1:20883-37669 GCA_000966675.3 Picea glauca | reverse complement strand
TATATACCAGGGGTCTTTTTGTTTTTGAGTTGAAAGTAATAGACCACATTTCTCACTATCTTTCTTTTTCCATGTGTTGGAATTTCTGGCTGAAGGGTTTTATCCTTGGATCTTCTTTGTAATTCTTCAAATGGAAGTTTGTAACTTTGTGGCCAAAGTTATGACAATTATAGAATTCGAGATCATTGTTCAATAGGTCAAAGTGATTGGTGCAAATTTGTCTACTCATTGGTTGTTTAATTCTGTGTTGCAAAGATTGTTTATTTCTTTATCTCAGTTGCATGTCTCTAAACTTAATTTGACAATTTGCCATCTTATGACCAAAATTAGAGCAGTAAAAACAATAACAATGGAAGGAATTTTGTTACATGAAGGATGGCCTTCTTCTTGGCATTTGTTGCTCCATCTTGTGATATCTTTATTTTTTATCAGGGATCATATTGTCTTTATTATTTTTTGGTGGCAGAGTACTCACATGGTCTGATTATCTGCTGACTTGGAACTTGATCATATTTACTAGCTCTTTTCTTTATGGTTGTTTGCTTCTTGAACCAATTACATAGCCTAAACCAATCTTCAACAAAGGAGATCTTTGTTTTCTCAGAATGTCATTTAGTTATGCTGAGCCTTTAATGCTTGGAAGATTTTGGAGATATAATTCTTTAAACTTCTCCATCTCTTTCTTGGCTTTTACTACCTCTTCTTCCAAGGTTTCACATATTTCCTTCTTCTCTGATAACTGTTGTTTCAGAATTTCCTCTATTTTATTTACCTCTTCTAATTCCACTTTTAGCAAGGCAAAGTCTTCATCAGGTTTTTTATTGTCTTTCTCGAAGTGTATCGACAATTGTTTTTGCCTTTTCTTCTTAAATCTAAGTCTAGTAATTTCTTCTAGGGCACTGATAAGTTCTCCTTCCAATTCAACCATGACTTCTGCATCATTAACATCACTTATTTTGATTTTATTATCATTATCCTCTTTTTCCATAAGAATAAATTCATTAACCTTATCTTCACAAGAAGAATCACTATTTGTGTCTCCTGAAGAGTCATCATTGTTTATACATAAACTTTTCTTTTTACCAAATCTCTTGGATTTGTACTTCACTTCACCTTCAGATTTTTGGTCCTTGTTCTTGTGTGGACACTTAGATGCAAAGTGACCTATATTTCCACAGTTAAAACATTTTAAGGGAAACTTGCCTTGGTACTTGCCTGATCCTTTCTTTAGTCTTCTCACAAATTTTTCTTCAATTTCATCAGGCTCAAAATCCTCATTCTTATCTACTTTAAATGATGCTTCTCTAGAGGTGGGTTTATCCTTACTAATCCTCATTTCATAAGTAGTTAGAGTTCCTAGAAGTTGATCAATAGACAAAGTCCTAATATCATTCAGTTCTTCTATTGCAAAAACTTTTGGATTAAATCTATTTGGTAGAGATCTTAAAATCTTCTGAACTAAAAATACGTCTTCAATATTCTCACCAAGACTCTTCATGGAATTCACAAGCTCCTCAACGCTTAAGAAAAAATTATTAATTGTTTCATCCTCATTCATCTTTAGTTGTTCAAACCATAATCTGCAGGTTTGAATCTTGGCATCCTTTACCTTTTGATTAACTTCATAACTACTAATGAGTTTATCCCACTTTTCTTTGGCAGATTCTAAGTGCATAAATTTTACAAATTTTGCTTTTGCAAGCCCACTCAGAATAACATTCATAGCCTTAGCATTGAAGCTGAATTCTATCTTGTCATCCTTATTAGCTAGTACAACTGGATTTACATAACCAGTCTCTACGACATCCTAGACATCTGCACCTAAAGCCATTATGTAGGTTCTCATGCTAACTTTCCAGATGTATCAGTTAGTCACGTTGATAGAGGATGTTGGTGATATAGCAGAGGAGCACTAGATGCTGGAGGACACTTCCAATTGTGTTCTGAGAGTGGTTGACCTCCATGTAGAGGTTGATCTAGAAGTATGCCCAGGATCTATGATGCAACATGAGTCTACAAGAGACGACATGAGTATGTCGGAGAATACAGTGATTAGTGATAGCTCACAAGTACATGTCGAGATGTATAGTGGGATTTAGAGGGGTGTACTACCTTGCAGGGAGGAGACACACTTGGGGGAGCATGCAGAGGCCACTCCCTTGCAGCAGCATATGGTTAGGAGATATCACCTTCACCATTTCAACATTTTCATGGGTGATAGGAGATGGAGATTGGTTTACCAGTAGTTGGGGGAGTTATATATGGTTGTACCTGATGATTGGGGTTTAATGAGGGCTACAAGCGAGAAATTATCGGGGATACAAGTAGGCATGGTGTTGGTCAATTCCTTGGGATTGACCGAGGTAGGTGGTATTTTTTAGTCCTACAGTCAGCTGTAGATGTTTTTGTTAGCCTATCCTGACACTTTTATCATAGACAACAACATAAGGAGGGATAGGCCATGGCTGAGGGCATGGAGAGTGAGTAGGCCGAGACCACCTAATAGGAGTATTTTTATGGCATACATCAGGTCATAGGTGGACCGTGTTAGGAAGACAATTGAGACTTGGTGCGTGATGGTGAGCATCATATACCAGGTGACGACAGATGAGCACAGAGGGCTTCTCACAGTGATCAGTCTGACACAGGAGCAACTAGCGGAGACTGGAAGTGATAAAATTCCAAGTTTACCATGGGATCTAGGAGTTCATTTTGTTAGCAGGATGTTTTACATCATGTTGACCCAGGTTGTGCTAGAGAGCCACACATTCCACCTTGGGTTGGTTTGGAGTGGGCCTGTAGATAATTGTCCTATGGGGCGAGACATTTTATCCCACTTGATCATCATGATAGGGCATGGATATGTTTGGACAGGTACTTATTCTATAGAGGTGTCTTCACTGATACAATTTCTGGACAACAGGTCCAGTGGTAACAGGTATTTCAGCTGGAGAACCCAGGAGAATAGGATTTAGGATGTATGCAGGGAGTAGACAGTCATGGTCAGAGTAGTGCAGGGCTAGCAGGGTGATCTTAGATAGAGGTTAGCATGGGACCCAGGGATTATAGGGCTAGGAATTTCACTGGATGATAGAGGCGAGTGGACCTTTGCAGGGGGAAGTTGTTCTAACTTTCCATTGAGCTTCAGTGTTGAGAGGAGCGCATCGCTTGTGGGTGTCTCATGGAGGTCTTGCATCACCTCATTCTGGCATCATCATGTGTAGTTGATGGAGGCTGTATGGATCTTGGTAGACTTGGGGGATGGATTCATTCCAATATGAGGCCATGTGTCATATGCAGGAGACTCCTGGAGTTGGTATATTTTAGGGTTATGCTTCCCAGGGGCTAGCAGTTCATGACTTGATATGGGACCCAGGGGGAAGAGTGTATGAGTGTTCATCTTGGGGTGGGTTCTAATGTGTATCCCACAGGTGGACATGGGATCCTGGAATTTTATTTGAGTTGACTTGGTTATTGCTTGAGGACAAGCAATTTTCTAGCAGGGAGGACTGTAATGTCCCCACTTTGGGACATCATCATAGTGCAGAGGTTTATGATGACCAAAGTAGCCAGATGGATGTTATAGTGAGTACAGGGGTTATTGAGAGGCATTATGGGGTTCATATTACATTTCTCATCATATTTCATCATTATGAGCCATTCTGCATAGGTGGGTTTTAGTTTCGAGGCATTTCGATGATTTCCATGGTTTTGAGTATTTTTTGCTATAAGTCAATTAAATTCACTTAAGAGGTCATTTTGAGCACATTACTTGGAGGAACCTCTTAGTGTAATAGATCATTGGAATCGGGAGAAGCAACAATACAAGATGGGATGCTGAGAAGTGACTTTCAATGGCCGGGGAAGCCACAAGGAGAGATAAGGCAATTTTTAGAGGTAAAAAGGTTAATTAATTAATTAAAGTGATTTAATGAATTAATTAAATATTAATAAAATGAAAGTCACTTTGGAGGGACAAGGTGAGAAAAAAGTATAAAGGAAAGGAAAGGGCCTCTACTCATTCATTCATGTATGTTTATCTTTTGATATCTGGCTTTTATCTAGTGAGCCCAACATTGGGGGTTTTGAGGGCTTTGACTTAACAAACCCTAGAGGATGATTTGATGGTGAAAGATTCCACCTAGATTCTCCCAAGCTTGGTCTCGGAGATGCAATATGCTCCCACACCATTCTAGTTCTAGATATACTCAGCTGCAGGAGGATTCTACATCAACTACATGTGCAGATAGAGAGAGGGAGCACCAGTTGAGGGTTTCCAGCAAGAGGGGCACACGATCCATTGAGGGAGGATTCATTCTAGATGAGAAGAAGAGATTTCGAGAATTCTAGGTATTGGGTTTTCCTTGTAGGTACCATAGCACCATTATTGGATGTTTTTGGAGGTATTCTTATGGAGGATTGATTGGCATTGAGAGAGGGACGATTTCCCTAAGAGGAGGGTGCACCATTATTTGGAGGGTAGCTAGATCTAAGGATCTAGCAGGTATTTGGCCTAGTTGAGAACTTGGGTATTCATTGTTGTGCTTTGATATATCATTCTAGTGGATTGGTGTAGTTATTGGATGTCTCTAGGAGAGAGGTCGAATTATTAGGGTTTCAGTCATCCAATGGGGCGCACCATACATTGGAGGAGGTTCAGATCCAGAGGGGTTGAGAGGGATCTTGGAGATTCGAGAACCTGGATTGATCTTGCCATCACCTGATCTATTGTTTGGCATCTTTCTTGAGGTGATTGGACATCTTTGGCAGCATGGCCGAATTGTTGAGGAGCTTCAGCATTCTAGTAGGACGTGGCATCTTCCAGTGGGGGTTTGTCACTTCATAAGACCCAGATCTACTTGGCATTGGTCTTCATCTCTTATCCAGCCTTTGGAGGCCTATTTTGTATTGTTGGTAGATTTTTGTACCATATTCTATTGTCTATTTTCTTAGCCATATGTTGAGCATTCCATATCGGCATCTTCATTGTAGCAGGTTCCTCTATTTTATGAATAAAAGAAGATTTTAGATGTTTTGTCTTGTCTATCATATTGCATATGGTTGAGGTATGTTCCATGGTTATATATTCTTGTTTATAGCTGCATACACACATATAAACACATCAGTAAACCCTAAGGATGAAATCAAGAGGCCATTCAACAAGTAAACACATCTAAACAAGTAGGTCAATGAAGTGTTTGATGAAATACCTCACTCAGCAAAAGTTTTAAACCAAAACCGTGATGATCCTAGAATAATGGATTGGCATCATTACATTCACATCAGATCCCAAATACAAAATGAAATTTTCCACATCATACTCCCCAATTTGTGCACTAAACCTAAATTCTCTGTTGGTCCTCTTCTTGCACAGTACCTGATTTACAACCCTATATGTTGTAGTGGATTCCTTTTCTAATGCACATTAATCAATCATTCTACACAAGGTATTTATCACAATTTCATCTTTCATTAACTGTACACAACATTTCATAAATTCCCTAAGTGTACTTACCTTTTCCCATGGTTCTTCTTGTAAATGTTTCATCGAAACCTGCACGAGAGATCTAGCTAAAGAAAGTACAAACAAATCTTATCAAGAAAAGGATGAGATATTCAATATGGAATAATGAGAAAATATATTCACACTATTCTAATGAGATAATAAATGATCATACAGTGAATGAGTGATATACACTCATATAGGCAAGAGCATTCCATAATTAAGAAAATAAAACAAGCAGAGAGATTATTTTAGGAATGCATGCGCAATAGTGATGTTCTGAAAATAGAAAGTCTAAAATAGAACTAGCCAGTTAACTCCCACTGAACTAGTGTGTCGAAAATAGAAATATATCCAATACACCCCTTGAACACCACTATGGAATAATAAAAAATGAGTCCCAACAACTAGGCCATATTAGGTACTCATGTACAACACAACTAATGAACATTGAATGAAAATGAGGAAAGAGAAACCATGTGGGAAGAAACCCCCCGCCCCCCCCTCAAAAGACAATGCCTCAAAAGAAGAAAAGGCAGTTGCTAGGAAAATGTGTTCTTCACTCGAAGACGATCCCACAAAGTCTAAAACTTCATCCCAATGAAGGTCTTGGTGAAGATGTCAATAGTATGTTTAGAGGAAGGAAACAACTACAAATCAATGATCCTATCATGTACTATATCTCTAATGAAATGCATGTGGACCTCAATTGTTTTGGTTCATTGTCGTTGTACTGGATCTCTACAAAATCTCAATTTAGTCTGATTGTCACACCATATGAAAGTTGGACAATGAAACTGGATACCAATATTGGTAAGGAAGTGTTGAATCCAAAGTGCATGAATGACACAGTTGACTACTCCTCTGTATTTGGCCTCTGCGGAAGATAAAGAAATGGTTTCTTGCTTCTTACTTGACCAAAAAATAGGGCTTGATCCCAAACTGAGAGTGTACCTGAAAGTGGACTTGTGATCTTTGTCGTCACTGGCCCAATCTGAATCTGTGAATCCTATGAGATCCAATGCACAACTAGATGCATAGTGGATCCCATAACTCATCGTGTGATGAACATATCTGAGGATACACTTGGAAACCTTCTAGTGCATATCATAGGGCTCCTACATGTATATGGAAATTTCTTTTATTGCATATGAGATATCCGAACAGGTGTGGGTGAGATACAGAAGACTCCCCACCAACTTTCGATACAAAGTGTTGTCCACTAATGGTGTATCCCCGCCATCATCATGCCTGATCCCAAATAAGAAGGGTGTAGGTGAAGAATTATAGTCTTTCATGTGGAATATATCCATAAGATCCCTAACATACTTATCCTGAGAAAGATGCTAGAATCATCCTGAATAATCTCAATACCAAGAAAGAAGTGAAGTGGACCCATGTTCATCATAGAGAACATGTCATGCAAAATATATTTTACCACAACCATGGCTGAAGAAGAGCTACCAGTGATCAAAATATCATCAACATAGAGTACTAAAATCATCAAAGAATCAGTAGTCCTTAGCATGTAAACATTGCAATCATATTTGCATCTAACAAAATCATGTGAAAGAAGATCCATCTTTTCATACCATGCTCTAGGTTCCTTCTTGAGGCCATAGAGTGACTTCTTCAATATGCATACTAAAGATGAGTTCTGAATGAACCCCAGTGGCTTCTCCGTGTAGATCTCCTCTAAAATATCACCATGAATAAAAACATTCTTCACATCCATATGGTGAGCTTCCCATCCTTTGGCTACTGCAATGGCTAGAACCAAGTGAATGGATTCCATATTTGCTACAAGAGGAAAGGTCTCATCATAATATATCCCATGAATTTGTTGAAATCCTTTTGCAACTAATCTTTCCTTGTACCTGTTCACCTGACCATCTGCTTCTCTCTTGGTCCTATAGACCCATTTGCATATGACAACTTTCCTCCCTGTTGGAAGTGGAACTAGATCCCAAGTATGATTCTCTAGGAGTGAGTCATACTCCTCCTGCATGGTTTCTTCCCATAATGGATTTTCCACAACCTCACTGTAGGTCTACGGATAAGAATATTGAACCATATAACAATGCATGGGAATTGTTGGTTCAGAAGTTGAGAGTACATGAGAAGTTTCCTCATGCTGAGATCGAGTTCTCCTTGGATCCAATGGATCCCCTACAAGGATGCCTACTGCTTGAAGTGTGGATTATGCCCACTTGGGCATCTGCTGAAGCTATGACACTAGATCCTCATCAAGTTGTACTACCTACTCAACTTCATGTACAAAATACTCTGAATCTGAGTCTGAATATGTATCATCTGAGTGTATGGAATCATCATCTATGATATATGGAATTGATGGAAGCACAATATTCTCTCCATGTTGCACTGGTGGTACATGCAAAGGACTCTCCTCAAAATGAACACTATGATCAATGATAAGTCAGTCTATAGAGGGATCAATCTACATGTACCCCTTCACATCATCTAGATATCCCACAAATATGCAAGGTGTGATATGTGGATCTAATGCTTTCCTCTTTTCAGAAGGAATATGGGCCCACGCATGAGACCCAAAGATGTAGAAGTGTGTGACATATAGTTTGTCACCTGTCCAAGCCTCAAAAGGTGTCATATCCTCAACATATCTATGAGGATATCCATTTTGTATGTAAGCAACAAAATTTTAAGTGCCTTAGCACAAAGCTTGGAAGGAACGGACCTCACATGCAACATGCAATTGCTCATCTCCTTTAGAGATATGTTCTTCCTTTCAACAACTCCATTCTATTGTGGAGTGTATGGAACTGTATGTTGCAACTGGATACTAGCCTCACAAAAACAATTATGAGCATATTTTTTTATATACTCCCCCCATGCCCGCGGGGGTGTAGACCGATTGGCAAGTGCCATGTATATGGAAGGAAATTTGTAAATGAAGGTCTCAAGTTTGATTCTCACCCCGACTAACCTGTGCGCCATTCATGTGGGTTGAGTGGATGAACCTGAGGTTATAGTGGTAGTCGTTGGGTATCGACCCCATGTCATGCGAGTATGAGAACCATGAGTTGCCGATTACCCAACATATATATATATATATATATATATATATATATATATATATATATATATATATATATATATAATCCCCCCCATTGTCTTGTAACACCCCAGGTTTTGAGCCCCGTATTAAATATGTATTTTGTTAATTCTAAAGAGGCAAGAGGGCCCAAACAATTAAAGGAGGCCAGTGCACCTAAGAAATGTAATGCTTTGATCATTATTAATAATAAACATATCAATGGTTTCTATGGACAAGGACTAGAGTTATAGGGGACTATGATTCCACAAGAGAGGGGGATTGAGGGGATAAATGTTTTTTTCCTATTTGAATTACCCTTTTTTCTAAGGGAGTGGATCAGTTATGCAAGCTTCTTGGGGGAGGCTAGGGGGTTCTTGATTCCCCACGAAATACTTAAACCTGCCCTTGGTCTGTTGGGGGGTTCTCTCATTCACTCGTTCACTTGCTAACTATTTCATTCGTTCAATCGCTTTCCCACTCGTTATTTCATTCCATTCTTACCTATCACTCATTCATCCTTCCTCATTCATGTCTTGGCTTGGGGAAAGGGAAATGAACTGCCGAAGAGTAGCCATGATATTTTTGTTTGTAGTGGTCGTTGGTGTAATCCATCCATGACTTGAGCCCTACATGTCTGAGATGCATTGGCCTGTGTCCAGCTTTGTTCACAGCTGTGAGTTCTGAGAGTTCCAGCATGGAAATTATGGACTAGTTGCATTGGAGCCCTGGAAGGAGAAGGACTGCATGAGGGACTACATGGTAGAAAAGGGTGGAGGTCCACTCTCTTGGGTGATGTAGGTTGGGTAGAAGAGAATTGGGTACTTGGATTGTTGCGAGTGTTGGGAAAACCTGTGAGTGCTTGAGTGATGACTAGTTTGGGAAGCCAAGTAACACTCTGGAACCGTCCTTGTGGATTCATAGCCCTGGCTCGGGGGTGACATTGTTGTTGAGATTTGGAACAATAGTGTCTACGGTTGGGTGGAACGTCCTTGGTCTGCAACTAGTTGGTGTCTTCTTTATAAAGATAAGTGCTCTCTGTTATGGTATTATTTACCTGTATATGAATGTATTCCGTTGTGTATTTATTTATTGTCTAATTAAATCTTTAGAATATGCATGCTTGCTGGTTATTTTTGTTCATTTAGTTAGATCTTTTCTTTTGTGCATCCTTTTTAATTTAAAAAGGTATCGGTAAGAGAAAGAAGTCCAAGGGTGGGCTTGAAGGTAGCGTACCCTAACCTGTAGGTAGCGGGGTATGTTATAGATTGGTATTATAGATTCTGGTTGAAACATCGGGCCGGTATGGGACGAGTCTATTGGTCATAGTCTCGTGGTTGAGATCGAATTCCAACCTTGAAGTTGAGAATTTCGAGAGAAATGGCATTGCAGAGTCTATTCAGGAGCTAGAACGTTAGAGATCCTTTGTAAGGGATCGAAGGATCATGACTGTCCCTTTTGAATTCGAGAGTGATTGCTACTGTCGGATCAAGAGAGATATGGGATCATTGGATCAGAGGGTAGGTGAACAAGGGTTGTTCGATGAAGGCGAAGCAAAAGGTTGAGTAGGTTTAAGTCTTAGTCGTCGGATCTGTGCATGAGAGAATGTGAACCATAGATCTCATGGTAGTTTGGAGGATCGACACTCTGGGAAAAGCGATTCCTCATGTTTCATGCAAGAAAATATCCTGAAGTTCAGAGTTAATCCGGACCATCCGTTAAGGAAGACACGTGTCAGTAGATTGGTCAGCTCGGGAATTTAGAGTTTGGGAGAATTGGAGTGTGCCAGTGTGGAAACTCCCAAAGCTCGAAGTTCTGAAGCCTGAAATTCTGAAGTGACCTGGCTCAAGGATGTCACCTAGGATGACGTGGACACATGGGATGTGTGGCGCATGTCAGTGAGTTTTGAACTTGTGGAAGATTGAAATGTCAGTTAGAACGTGACACGTGTCACCCGCCTGATTGGGCCACGTTTCTGCTTCTAGTATTTCACCACGTGGAGACATATTGTGTAGTTTGAAGACTAGGAACTTTGAAGGAAAAAGATGTGACAATTTGCATTGGGTCGAGAACTCTCAAAGGCCTGAAGGCTGGAGTACATATCAATTGTTTCTCCTAGAAGACATGCGGCAGTAGATCTCGTAGTCTAGAGTCTTGGTACTTTGGGGATTTTCAATTCTCTAGAAGTGAAAAGTGTCGAAGCCCGAAGTCGTGAAGGCATGTAGACCATCGATTTAGGATCCCTTTGAGACCTTTCTCAACCATTGGATCAAGCAATGGAAGGATAGGGTAATCACTTTGATGAATTTTCACTCTGGGGGAGTTGAGCAGCATGGGAACTAAATGTATCGGACCCCCAGAACGCTAAATTAATAGAGGGCCATCCATCCCAACACTTGATTAAGTCAAAGACCATAGATCTCGTGAAGCCTCCATATGGGGGTGGGTTCGTCCATTTGATGGGAGATTAAATCTCAACCATCCGATCCTTATGGTGGAGATAATGGATATCTCAGCGAAGGGTAACTTTGGGAGGAAACAAGAGTTTACAAGAGAGAACAAACGAAGGTCGAAGTCCGGAGGACTTCTCCCGACACCGATCCCATGCGCAGAATGAAAATTTGTATTAGCTGAGGATGACAGGACACTATTATTTTGCAGAGAATGGGGATATATTCTTCATGAACTAAGAAGGGAAAAAAGACCTGTAGCATTGTTTGGCAAATTTATTTATATGCATAATTCTAACAAAATGGTCACTTGCACATTTTCCATAATTAAGAGATTTAAACATATCATCTTGGAATGGATATTTGAGATATGGAAGAAGGTGAGGGAGCCTCCAACTATGATAGAGAGGTCGAAGGCCATAATACCAGTGTTGGTAATGCAGAGACAGAGTCCAATGGACACAAGGGAAGAGGAAAGAAAGAAACACTAATAGAAACTGTAAGAAGCTGGAAAAGAGAAGTGCAGAGCTACAAAGGAGACAATGAGAGTTTTATGAGAGAGAAAAGTCAGATAAATGCTCGAGTTTTTCAGAGCTTAAACCAATTGCAGAGGAAAACAAGGAATGGCTCCGAGCAAGGGGAAGAAGGTAGGTTTTGTGAAAGAAGAGATGATCATGGATGAGTTGATTATTCAATAAGTGCTAGAATAACTCATAGGCACCACTCACCTCCTTACCTGACAAGAAATTTTGATGCATCAGAATATTATGTAAGCAGTTCAGAGGTGTCTCCCGCTAGGCACCAGAGAAGGAGACATGAAGTGGACATTTTGTAAGGAGATTTGAGGAATCTTAAGTCACACTCCTTTGATGGTGAAAAAGAAAGGGAAGATGATTCTGAAGCATGGTTTCTTGGACTCATGAGATATTTTAATTGCATAACTATTCATCAAACCTAGAAGCCAGAATTTCCATCTACCATTTACACGGGAAAGATGCAATGTGGTGGGATCAACTGAAGCAAGTTGAACATATTAATGAGAAGAGGATCACTTGGAAGCAGTTCAAGAAGTAATTCCATAAGGAATACCTCTTAGAGCATTTCTATGACAAGAAAATGCAGGAGTTCTTTGAACTCAGGCTGGGAAGCATGACTATGGAAGAATATGAGAAGAAGTTCTTGGGATTGTTAAAGTATGACAGGTTCATTAAGGATGAGAAGGTGAAAATAGAGATATTTCTAAGTGGATTGTCGACCTTTTATAAAGAAAAGATTAGGTATGCTGAGCCCAAGACCTTGACTGAGGCCACCAGGAAGGCTAAAAACCTATATGAGCAAGGCCAGGGAAGAGAATACATGCATAAATCTTGGAAGGATAAGGAGGAGAAATATTATCAGAGGAGGAAAGGATTCAAACCTCCCTTCAATAGGAATGAGACTAATAGAAATCATCAAGGTCAATATTCTAAGGGTGAATCCAAGAAAGAGGAATTCTTGGGGAAAAGGGGAAGACCAATAATCCAATGTTGGGGATGCAAAGAGGATCACATGTACAAGGATTGCCCACACATAAAGGATAGAGTAAAGACTATGAACAACGTCCAAGAGGCTACAACAATTGAAGATATTGGAAGGATCTATGCAGCCTTAGATGATCAACAAGTAGAATACCAGCCTAATATGATCGAGGTGGAAGGTAAGATCATAAATCAACATGTTTCTATTTTAATTGATTCGGGAGAAATTCGTAGTTACATTGGTCCTAAAATAGTGGATAGATTACATTTGGAGAAAAGTAATCTTGGAAAATCAAGTTTGGTCAAGTTAGCGACTAGAACCAATAGGAGAATCCATGATATGGTCAGAAGTTGTTCCATAAGTCTTAATGGTGTGAATACTAGTGTTGATCTAAATATCATACCCTTGGGGTCTTATGGTATTCTATTTGGAATGGATTGGTTGGACAAGCATCATGTTGTCATAGATTTTCATAGCAAGACATTTACCTGTCTTGATGGAGATGGAAAACAGAGCATTGTGAAAGGAGTTCCAATACCCATCTCTATAAGGGAGATTTCAACCTTACAGATGAAGAGATGTTTTAGAAAAGGATTTCAATTGTATGCATCCCATGTGGAAGAGCCAGAAAATACAAAGGGGTCAAACCTTAAAGGTTTATTGGTACTACAGGAATTTGAAGATCTATTCCAAGAAATACCAGGGCTGCCACCAAGAAGGGAGATAGATTTCTCAATTGATTTAGTACCAAGAGATGCCACGATGTCAAAAACACCTTATAGAATGAGCACACCAAAGTTAAAAGAATTACAAATGTAGTTGGAGGAATTTATGAAGAAAGGGTACATACGTCCAAGTGTTTCACCTTGGGGAGCACCGGTACTTTTTGTCAAAAATAAAGAAGGAACCTTGAGGCTGTGTATTGAATTTCGACAACTGAATAAGTATACTATAAAGAAAAAGTATCCTCTACCCAAAATTGATGACCTCTTTGATCATCTAAGAGGAGCAAAGATATTTTCAAAGATTGACTTGAGGTTAGGATACCATCAGGTAATAATCAAGGAAGATGGAATTCATAAGACAACCTTTAGGACCAGGTATGGGCATTTCGAATTTGTAGCAGTGCCATTTGGACTGGCCAATGCACCAATTGTCTTTATGTGCTTAATGAATGGCATATTCATAAATTATTTGGATAAGTTTGTCATAGTATTCTTGGATGACATACTTGTCTATTCCAAGTCTGAAGAGGAGCATGAACATCACTTAAGACTGGTATTGCAAGTGCTGAGAGAACATCAGTTGTATGCCAAGTTGAGTAAGTGTTCTTTTTATCAAAAGAAATTCCATTACTTGGGACACATTATTTCAAAGCAGGGCATAGCAGTAGATCCAAAGAATATTGAAGCCATTATAGGATGTCCAACACCTAGAAATGTGTCAGAAGTCAGATCTTTTATGGGATTAGTTGGCTACTATAGAAGGGTCATAGTAGGGTTCTCTAAGATTGCTCATCCTATTACTTCTTTGCAAAAGAAGGGAACTAAATTTGAATGGACACCTAAGTGTGAAGATAATTTTAATCCGTTGAAGGAATTACTTACTAGTGCACTTGTGTTAAAGATTGTTGACCCAAATGAAATTTTTGTGGTATATATAGATGCATGTAAGGAAGGACTTGGGGGATTCCTCATGCAAAATGGACATGTCATTGGTTATGAGTTCATAAAGCTTAAGTAACATGAGAGGAACTATGCCACGCATGACTTGGAGCTTGCTGCCATTGTCCATGCCTTGAAGATGTGGAGGCATTATCTCATGGGGAATAGATTTTAATTAAGGACAAACCACATTGGCCTCAAGTATATTTTTGAACAACCAACCTTGAATGTCAGGAAAACAAGATGGCTGGAATTTTTAAGTGAATATGTCCTCGATATCAAGCATATAAAAGGAAAAGAGAATAAAGTTGTCGATGCACTTAGTAGAAGACTGCATCTCATGCATGATACTATTGTCAGTATGCATCAGTCAGACTTGAAGAGTAGAATTTTAGATGATATTGTTACAGATCAACATTACCTACATGTAAAGGAAACCTTGCAACAAGGATATGTACAATAGAAAATAAAGGAGTATGAGATAAAGGAAGATGGATTACTTATGCATAAGAATATAATCTATGTTTGTAGTTTCGGAGAACTGAGGAAATTGGTATTGAAGGAAATGCATGATGTTCCTTATGTTGGACATCCTGGTTACCAGAAAATGATTACAGTAGTAAGAAGCCAATTCTTTTGGTCGGGAATGAAAAATGATATTGCTGATTACATCACTCGATGTATGGAATATCAGAAGGTGAAGGCTGAGCATAGGCACCCAGCAGGTTTGCTGCAGCCATTACCAATCCCAGAGAAGAAATGGGAAGTGATAACCATTGATTTCATAACTGAATTACCCAGGACAACAAGACAACATGATTCAATCATGGTAGTGGTTGAAAAATTAACAAAGGATGATCATTTTTTTCCTGTAAAAACAACGCATACAACGGCTAATATTGTAGAGGTTTACATGAGGGAGATTGCTAGGTTGCATGGGATACCTAGGAAAATTGTCTTGGATAGATATACAAAGTTTACCTCCAATTTCTTGAGGGGATTGTTTAAAGGATTTGGTACAAATCTAAACTTTAGCACAACATACCATCCACAGTTAGATGGGAAAATAGAGAGGGTCAACCGAGTAATTGAAGATATGTTGAGAATGTATGTGAAGGATAAACCATCTAAGTAGGAAGATTACTTACACTTGGTTGAGTTTGCATATAATAATGGGTATCAAGATTCATTGAGAACGAGCCCATTTGAAGCCTTGTATGGTAGGAAAAGCAATACTCCAGTGAGTTGGGACAACTCATCAGATAGAGTGGTACTTGGGTCGGAGTTGCTCAAGGATATGGAAGACCAAATGGTTAAGATAATGCAGAATTTAATGGCATCTCATGATAGACAGAAAGTTTATGCAGATAATAACAGACAAGTAGAGAATTTAAAGTAGGGGATCATGTACTTCTGAAAGTGAAGCCTAAGAAAATCTCTTTAAAATTGGGTAGTTGTACAAAGTTGGCAGCCAGATTTGATGGTCCATTTAAAATATTGGACAGAATAGGGCCAATTGCATACATGCTTGCATTGCCTGCTTCCATGAATGTGCATAATGTATTTCTTGTCTCTTTTCTAAATAAATATGTACATGATCCTAACCATGTTATTGATTGGCATCTGATTAAGGTAGAGACAGAGTGAGACTTTTGGGTCCAACCAGTGCGGGTATTGGACAAAAAAGTCAAAATGCTCTGGAATCTAGTTATAGAGCTGGTAATAGTTCAATGGACCTGCTACAGTCCTGAAGATGCTACCTGGGAGTATGAAGATTCCATGCGGGTAGTGTACCTGTATATTTTTGAATAAATTTTGATATTTTGATATTTTGATCTCTATTTTGTATATGCACCAAGGACAGTGCCAAAATAAGGGAGAGGGGATGTAACACCCCAGGTTTTGAGCCCTATATTAAATAATGTATTTTGTTAATTGTCAAGAGGCCAGAGAGCCCAAACAATTAAAAGAGGCCTATGTGCCTAAGAAATGTAATATTTTGATCATTATTAATAATAAACACATTGTTGGTTTCTAGACGGATAAGGACTAGAGTTATAGGGGGCTATGATTCCACAAGAGAGGGGGATTGAGGGGATAAATGTTTATTTCCTATTTTAATTACCCTTTTTTCTAAGGGAGTGGATCAATTACATGAGCTTCTTGGGGGAGGTCAAGAGGCTCTTGATTCCCCATGAAATACCTAAACCCGCCCCTGGTGTTACAAGGGAAAAAATATCTATGGCCAAGGGTAAACCACAACAAACAGGTGTGACTACAGAAATCAACTCAATTCCAACATATTCTATATAAACTAATGTTCAATACAAGAAAGAGGCCTACCTCGATCCAACGTTTGATGATGTTCCACCGTTGAGCAGTTTGACCCAAATCTCGATACCTGCGAGAAGTTCTCAAAAAATAAGCAAAGCAAGTATACAGTGATGATATAAAAGGGGTTATCACATCAGATAGCATAATCCATTAATAAACATTACAAACACACCCATGGATAATAATCATATATTTGCAAGATACCAATAGGATGGGAAATGAGTATTTCTATTAATAATTGATC
>JZKD02S0109463.1:0-13915 GCA_000966675.3 Picea glauca | reverse complement strand
TCTGAACCAACACGATTGGGCTCCCACAGGGCGACGAACTTGGTCGGATGTGACCTTTCTGTAGTAGCTCTTGAATTGGCCTCTTGATTTCATCATTCTCGAGAAAAGAGCATCGCTAGATCGGTCCATTAGGCAACAACGTACCTGGGGTCAGATCGATGGGGTGCTTCCCTTGACAGTGTAGAGGAACCATTACGGGTAAGGTGAATATGTCTCGATACTCCTCCAAGACCTTTTCCATTTGTTGTTTTCATGAAAAGGAGCCATGTCTGGAGGTTGTGGCCACAGTCTTCTTCTTTCCCAGAGGGCGGATCTTCAGGAAAACAAACTTCCCGATTTTGGAAACAAGCTTAATGCATTATTTTGCAGTAACCAAAGGGATAATGACAGGCGGTGGTACCTATGGTATCCTATACAAATTATTTCCCATGGTAACAATAACAACGCAAGGTTGTGACTCATACACAACATGTCTCTTCCACAAGTATAGTTAACCTAATAATATATCACAAACATCAAGAGGAGCAATGTCACATAATACCTCACTAGTGAAGGGCTTGATGTTGTAGGGAAGGCGACACTATTGGATGGCGTGAATATCTCGTCCTTGGTGAAGCCACCCGATTTTGTATGGTTTTGGGTGTGATGTGGTCAGTAAGACCAACCGCTTTACGACCTCTGCAAAAACGAGGTTCTTTTGACTCCCACTATCGATAATGACCTATAGTGGGGAACCCTTTACCCACATCTGGGAGTGGAAGAAATGTTCCTCCTCCTCTGGATATTCCAGTTCATCCTTTTGGATATTCATGGGGAAATGGTGGCATTGGGCTCTACATCGATAATCTACTTCCCTCTATCATTCCCCTTCTCGGGTTCTAATTTAGTGTCAGAACATACATCTAATTCAGAATCCCTCATCTCGGCCACCAGTGACTGTTTGGCTCGACACTCACTTGTGTTGTGAGTGGAGCTCTTATGGAAGTCACACCACTTTCTCGTGTCCTACTTTGGATTCACAGTGTTTTTCTTCTCTTGCAGCTCTGGAAGGTTGTCTTTTGCCTCCATGCCTTGGCTTTGTCCTTTGTTCTGCTAGCGCATATCATATGAATCCTCCTAGGTAGCCGAGTGTGGACTATGATTGTCCAACTTAACCTTGGCCTGATCGAATATTCGATGTCGTAGCTTCCAAATACGATGTTCCAGAATCCAAATTGTCTCCACTGTGAGTGCACCCTCATCTGACACCTGCAAAGAACTCATATTAATCACATGTGTAGGATCACTAACATAATTTCTCAAACAAATACATGAAAAAAATATTGCATACACCTTAAATAATCAGGAAATGATAGTCGATAGTACACAGGTCCCTTCCTTTCCATAACTTATAAAAGTCCCAAAAACCTAGGAGAGAGTTTATCACCCTTTCAAAACTTGATTGAACTCTTTTTTGGTTTCACCTGTAAGAAAACTCGGCCGCCAACTTCATAACTGTGGTTAACGCGATGTGCATCATCATAACTTTTATGCCGATATTGCACTTCTTTAATCCTTTGTCTTATCGCTTTCATTTTCTCTTCCATTTATTAGATAACTTTTGGTCCTACCAGGACCCTATCCTCAAGTCGATCCCAACTCAATGGCGTACGACACAGTCATCGGTAAAGAATCTCAAACGGTATCATCTTAATGGTACTTTGATAGTTGTTTTTGTATGCAAAATCTACTAGTGTAAATAACTCTTCCCAACATTTATGTTGGTCTATTACATACATACGCAACATATCTTCCAAAATTTGGTTCATTCTTTCTGTCTTCCCCTCGGTCTCAGGGTGATATGTTGTACTAAATTTAAGTTGTGTTCCCAAGGATTCTTGTAAATTGGTCCAAAAACGTCATGTAAACACCGATCCTCTATTAGATATGATGATTTTTGGCACGCCATGCAATCTCACAATATCGATGATAAAAACTCTAGCTATGTATGGCGCCTGATACATCGTATGCAGAGGAATAAATTGTGCACTCTTCATCAGAGTTTCAACTACCACGAAAATCGAGTCGTGCCTCCTTTCTGTCAATGGAAATCCAACAAAAAATTCCATCGAAATGACCTCCCATTTCAACTCCGAAATGACGTGTGGCTGCAATAATCATACCAGATGTCTATGTTCATCTTTCACTTGCTAACATTCTAGACATCGCGCCACGTAACTAACTATGTCTTCTTTCATTCCTTTCTAGAAGAATAAATGCTTAAGGTCTTCCCCCATCTTCGTGACTCCTAGATGAGACATGTACACTACTCTATGAGGTTCGTTTGATCTCAAACTTCTCAAGTCGTCATTAGAGGAAACATAAATCTTGTTATTATACCTCATCAATCTGTCATTTTCCAATGTACAACCTTCAAACTCTAGTACCATCATGGTGTCTTGTCCAATATTTTCCTTAACCTCTTTATACCAGTCATCATCAAACTGTATATTTAGAATCCTTTCTTGAATATTCTTCTGAAGAGGTATCACTGAGAATATGCGTGGTCTCCGACTCAATGCATCATCCACTCTATTCACCGTTCCTTTTATGTAAGTAATGTCGAAATCATATTTTCTAAGTAATTCTGACCAATGCCTTTGTCGCGGGTTCAAGTCATTCTGTGTAAATATCTGTTGCAATCCACAATGATCTATTTTTAGTTCGAATTTTCATCCAATCAAATAGTGTCTCCACACTTTCAAGGCATACACAATGGATAATAACTCCAAATCATGTGTTTCATAGTTCTTCTCATTCCTTCTTAATTTCCTTGATATGTAAGCGATCACTCGACAGTATTGCATCAACACTCCACCTAAACCTTCCTTGGATGGATCCGTGCATAACAAGAAATCATTTTCCAACTAGGGGAATTTCAATATAGGCGCTATCATCAACAACTCCTTGAGCCTTTGAAATTCTTCCGTGCATTTCTCGCTCCATAGAAACTTCTTGTTTTTCTTGCGCAATTCTGTGATCGTATTTGTTGTCCTTGAAAAATATTCTACAAACTATGGGTAATATCCTACTAAATCCATCAAGTTGTGTACTTATTGTACGCTTGTCAGTGTGGTACATTCCATAATATCCTCCACCTTTGCAGGATCCACAAATATACCTTCATCGGATATAACGTGCCCCAATTAATGAATCTTCGATTGGTAAAAAGAGCATTTCGACAATTTCTCGTATAATTTGTTTTCTCATAAACATTGTAGTATCAAGATTAAATGTTCATCATATTATTCTGTCGTCCGAGAATATATCAGTATGTTGTCAATGAATACTTGAACAAACTTGTCCAAGTATTTGCAGAACACCCCATTCATCAAACTCATGAACACCCCTATTGTCAGTCCAAATGGTAATACAGTAAACTCATAGTGTCTGAAACTCATCTTGAATGTGGTATTTAGAATATATTCCTCTTTAATTCGTAACTGGTGATATCATGATCTTAGGTCGATCTTTAAAAACACCGTCACGCCTTTATTTTGATCAAAAAAATCGTCTATTCTTGGCAACAAATACTAGTTCATGATCCTTGCCTTGTTCAATTGAAGGTAGTCAATACAAAGTCTCCACGACCTATACTTAATTCTTATGAAAATAACAGGTGGACCCCAAGATGACACACTTGGATGTATAAGTCCTAAGTCCAACAACTCCTTCAATTTCATTTTCAACTCCTGTAACTCGGACATTGATATCCGATAAGGCGTTCTCGCTATCGGTTCAGTTCCAGGTTTAAGATCGATTGTAGATTCCAACTCTCTTTCAGGCGGAAAACCTGGTAACTCTTCTAGAAGCACAACAACAAACTCTCTCACTACCAGAAGTTTTTATAATCCTTCTGCCTCACCCTTTTAGTTTAGCGCTAAGATTGCATATAACTTGCATCCTTTGTGGATGCTCTTCTGTAGTTGTAGGGAAGAAATGAACCTTAAGGACACTCCCTGGTTTCTTCCTACAATCACTTTTATGTGTCCCACATCATCGGTCAAACTTAACAATTTCGTGTTACATTTGAGTATTGCGTCATGCGAGTCTGACCGGTCCATATCAATCACTATGTCATAAGTTCCTAAGATCATGACATATAGTTTGGACTTTGTTACAAAAGCTCCCAAGTTAATGCGACAGTCCGTAACCTTTCCTCCAACCTTTTGTTTAGCACCCGAAGCCATTTCTACATATCTAAACTCGTCTTGATCAACTACCTTTACCTTAATTCTTTTTAATGTTGCACAAGAAATAAAGCTCTCTATAGCACCTGGATATATCAAAACACTAAAATTTTGGTTAGCGATCATACCTGACGTTTCTAGCACAATGGACTGTTGCTCGGCATGGTAGCTATTCACCGCTGCATGAATACTGTCGTCCTTTCCCAAATAGCCAACTGTAGTGTCATGTTGATCCGGGCGCAAGAGTAAGCTAATTACATAATCAATCATACATCATCATTAAGTCCATGGCACAAGAGTAAGCTAATTACATAATCAATCATACATCAACATTAAGTCCATGGCACAAGAGTAATCATCAACTTTATTTTGATGGTGCAAGAGTAAGCTAATTATATAACCAATCATACATCAACATTAATTTCATGGCGCAAGAGTAATCATCAATTTTGTTTTCATGGCGCAACAGTAATCATCAATTTTATTTTCATGACGCAACAATAAGCTAATTACTTTATCATTGATAACTTGTCATGTCTGTTTTATTCAACATCATACATCACTTATCAAGTGATATTACTTCCATAATAAGTACAACCCTTAAGTAACTCAATTATTATCTTATAATTCCAAATTAATTGTTTTTTGTAATAACCAACTTCTTTTAAAACATTACATGAGAAATCCAGGCTAACTCTAACTTACTTGCATATCCATTCAACAAGAGGGTCAACAGAAAATGAATAAATTAAAAGAATCTCACCCTTCTTCATATCTTTATACAAGAATATAGGAAGCTTACATCATGGCAATAGTGATTGAAGATTTTGTTACTTTTTATTCAATGCTTCACACATCTTATACAAAAGTTATAAGTTTTTCTATTCCAAGTAAAAATTGTAAACATGTATCTTGCCAAGTGTTACTTATGTAAAGTAAGAAATTATAAAAATTCAATCGCAAAAAGAATAGGTAACCCAGGGAAATCTTGTGTATCCATCAGAAGATAATTTAAGAAGACGAAGTCCTGCTAAATAATAAGGGTAACAACTTCAAGCGAACTTGTAAAACCATTAAGGAACCCAAGGAAGCCCAACTAATAAATAATAATGTCCCCGTTATCTTAAGGGTTCATTAAAGAGATAAGGGAAGATCAAGTCTTGCTAAAAATCGTAATCAAACTAGGAGAGTCTCAAGGGTGACTTATTTTCCAATTAAGGAATTTAAGGACTCAACGCTGAATACGGTGCTCAAGGGTCAACTCTGAGTTCTAAAATAAATGTAAGTTCAATGATTACGCTGCCAGTTAATTGGTGAAGGGTGTCCGAGACTAAAACAAATATTACCCTTACGTAAATCTAGATATATATCAAATTATAAATTGACTTTGAAGGGTAACGTAAAACTGCCATCGCCATGGCAGTGGAAAGGAAAGGAAAACGGTTGGGTTCAAGACGCGGTTACTACCAACGCTGGAAGTCAACGAGGGCGCGTTAGCATGCGAAGACCCTTCAGTACCGTGTTCCAGACTGCGCAACCATCTACAAGGAAGGTCGAGAACCTCATCCGAGTTCTGCAGATGTAAGGCAACGGATTTTAAATTGACCAAGGGATTCACAAGGAGTTCGAGAATACTCAAGGCATTAGAGAATTTCCCTTGAATAAGAAAAGAAAGGAGTAGTGAGTAAGTTTCATGTAAAATCTCAAGGTAAGATTCGTGTAACACGCAGAGTATGTTGGTGAAAAATCACAGAGAGAACTCCAGCTAAGATCGCAGGGTAAGTTTCATAAAAATCATAATATCCTAGGAGAGGATAGCGCAGCCCAGAAATGAAGATGGAACGTTGCTACAGGAGGTCAACTCGTTGCCTAGCGTTTTACGCTATCCACCCCGAACATGGAGAGGCGCGACTTGATCATAGAGTTCTTCTCAATCGCACCRCAAGACYMCTCTCACCGCAAGAKTCACAATCAAACATACTGAGMATTTAGAGTGAAAATCCGATTTSSAYTCACGGGCAGCGACTAASAAAACATKTGCTCCATACACATATATCCAAAGTGGCAACTCAGTGTAGGTTCAAGGATGGGAAAAGGGTAAGGACGGAACCAAGGATGTTCCAGTACATTAGTTCGAATTTGGAGGYGGCTATTGCTAAGACGACTTCAATTTCGTTGGGACATTACCATATAATTAAAAATTCTAATTTGTAATCCTCAGACAACGAACAAGATTTACTTGTAACTGGGGATAAGTATCTACTGGTGGCGATTTAATGTTTTCTAACATTCCCACTAAGCATTCCCAACGGTAGCGAACACGTAAAACAAAAAGGAGATTGGCATGGAGGAGAGCTAACGCAATGTCCAGATACTTCTTGAGAAATTGCAAGAGGCATTAATTTCTAGGRTTTCATCTTGASCACGCAAAATMCAACAAGAACTYGTCTAATTTATAYSATATTTTCGTCACTATACAATAAAACCTAAAACCACATTTTCTAAATTAAAACTTAATAMAATTTCAAATCTSARAATAGGAAYACTGTAACCGAAGGYGACAAAGTCAAAGATGTTTCTCCGYGAAGGYGCKSCCTCCGACCTCYCGCTTGYTAACCGTAGAGACGTCATTGATACCTTCCAACCAACGCTAGAGACGTCATTGATACCTYCCAACCAACGCTAGGGGTAGTYRTCTTTCCCCTTAGCCRCCYGATCCKMAAAGGAGCCACACACACGAAACCAAAAATCGTCTAGCTSCYARCTTGCCTCATAAGGTAGAGCCATCACTCTCTCTCAAGCGATCACAAGTAAAACTAGTMAAAAATAATYCAGYAGCATAACTTTACCGATAACCAATGTCCTCCYTTTTCCCCAWACAATTTKCTTTATAGGAGTTTCCTTGATGAACACATCCCCACYTGCAAAATTAATTSGCTTTTTAATTAWTTAATTTAGAATTATTCCTCSTCACACTACTAGTCACCCTCTYCCCCAAGTTGCACAAGTAATTCCAAATTTTATTTTAATTAAAGTCAATTTCCCTCACCTTTCATAAATGWGCTMCTTAAATCACTCCTAGTTGTCWCTTTATTYCCCATGTTCCCATTTAATAATTGACGCCTTACTAAACCTGAGTTGAGTTAAAAWAGGAMTCTTCTTCTAGTTAGACTAGTGTTAACWAGACTCTAGGTACCTTTCTATGYATACACATTCTTTCRTGTTTATTTCYTTYTTATTTAAAAAAMMMCYCTTTTGGATTTTCTTGCACACATCTGCCTTATATCAAATATTTAAATATAATTCACCTTTTCTTAATTYTTAACTTGRTTACTTCATTCCCTTTTTATTTAATTTATAATTTAGTKTTYGACTTCTTAYSAACWTGGACTTAGRCTTAATTTTYTAATAGGCTTAGACTTTCACTTGGGATTTACAATTAGTAATTTYAATCCTTAATTAATTAATTAAATCSGGCAATGCTTAAATATTTTACAAGGTTTRAWTATTCTCTCAAGGTTTTSTAGGCCACCTAGATTCATTGACTCAAGTGTTATTTYTGTGATGTKCCCTTCAAGACACACTTYGTGCTCCAAGGGTGCCACTCRCCTTTSACTGGTTTTGGTAGTTGTCMAACCCTTGGAGTCAACACTCCACWTRGRCGACCTTGTGAGAGACTAAGGGCTTMTAAGGAATAMGRAYCCCGCCTTATTGTGCRCCSCTTAGAAATATTATTGAGTGAYTRTCTCAGTCTTCCCTCAYGACATCMTGGACATATYGARCTAGGTAATCATTAACMTACAATTCGAKCTAYGWYGRGAGTGCTAGTAGTATGKGACAGRGATGTTGTCACACCTMTYMCTCAATATCTGGTCTATATGCATGGCCCCTTTACTCCTTATGTGATTCATATTAGMAAGCATTYGTCATCATGCATCCATCAACRAAACAATGTCAATGATCCATATATWAAATCATAYTGTAATCGATCATATGTYSATATGCATAAATGAAATTATCAAACCAATACAATCCACTCCCTCACTCAATCYGRAGTCCAAGGAGRCCCATTGATWCCCTCRACATCCACAATCTTTCAAGTGTCCTACACACTCAGGTAAACTTGTCAATAACATCTRTCAATACATATATATCAAATAACATTAAATCACAAACGTCAACATCATAATAAAATCCATAYRYRAAATATATAACCATGTACTATAACTGGATCACTTGCACSCAAGTGTCCTCAAAGAATRAKTCGATAACATGTGCTCGCAAGAGAGGGATGTTACAAARAAACATTCCATACTCAAGCCTCCATAATAATATGATGAGGCCATCATGGAAGAAATAGAGGAAGRGGAAGATCYAGAGGGAGATCTGGATYAGAGAGCACMKAAAAACCTCATAATGWCTGAGATAAATCACAAGCAAGCTCATAAAGCCAAATAGGTYRAGGAAGASGACGYRGTCAAAATMGTTGGATCGAYAWATCCAAGATCCAATGCTACTAATGAAGAAAATATGGACATTATGAGTCAGACTGTCGCAAGAAACAAGCATATYTGGAGCAAGAAAATGTTGCAAAGGAGGGAAAGGAACCAAAAACCCTAATCYTCTCCTGCCATGSCACTAYAGAGTACAYTGATGCAAATGTGTGGCTACTGGACARYRRTTGCAAYAACCACATGACRRGTAACAAAGCATTATTTTCTTCTTTTAATGATTCTTTCAAGAATAGAGTTAAKTTAGGAGAYGATCTCCTKGTAAATRTTCAAGGAAAGGGTAGAGTTTTTGTTCTTTCTAMAAAAAATGAGATAAASGATATTCGGGAAGTGTATTATGTCAATGGTTTAAAACACAATCTAATTAGTGTAGGATAACTATCTCAAAATGGATACAATGTTGTTTTTGAGGGMTATGTTTGTGTTATCCATGATAAACCTMTGAGTGACCATATTATTGCTAAATTTTAAATGACCYRAACTCRTATRTATCCTATGAAGATGAAAKTTTTTGTTAATMTTGAGTCTTATATTGTTGTTRAAACAAACGAGTCATGGTTTTGGCATTATAGATATGGCCACTTTTCATTTGATAGTCTCAGTAAGTTGTACAAGAAGTATATGGTCCAAKGTATCCCTACCATACAATCTCAGAATCAGTTGTTTGAAAGTTATGCCTTASGAAAACACCATAGASATACTTTTYCCTCYGATGCCACATACAKAGCTAGTGCACCCTYAGAAATAGTTCATATAGATCTRTGTCRTCCAATACAAACATAAGCAAACATAAGCTATAGGGGGAATTTATTATTTTTTRATCTCCATTGATGATTTTAGSATGATGTCATGGSTATATTTCATCAAGTATAAATATGAAACTTTTTCCAAGTTCAAAGACTTTAAATCTATGACAGAAAAGCAKACATGAGGAAATTTGAAAGTTCTTAGATATAATGGAGGAGTTGAATAYGAWTAAAATTCATTTGYARAATATTGCAGRGAACAAAGTATCCAAAGACAATTTACCRCCAGRTACACTCCACAACAKAACAKAGTAGYAGAGAGAAAAARCCRCACCATTCTAAATATGKAAAGGAKCATGTTGAAGTGAATTTTTTTTCCAAACAAGTACTGGGTTGAATTTYTTTCCTTTTATGTTTATATATTGAACATATCACYTACAAAAAGTGTGAAGGRCATGAGTCCCTGTGAAGCATGAACYRRTAGAAAACCAGATGTATCTCATTTTTGTGTATTTGGTTGTGTAKCCTATGCACACATTCCTKATGAGATCAAAATAAAGTTGGACAATAAAGGTGAGAAGTGTGTGTTTATTGGCTATAGTGAGAAATCAAAAGCATATAKATTGTATCACCYAGTTACAAAARAAATTGTTGTTAGCGGAGATGTTCAGTTTTAGGAAGWCAAAAGTTGGAATGACAAAATGGTTGRCAGTTTCATTCCATCAACARAAATAGAAGAAMAARTAGTAGAAGAACAATCCCCATCTCCYATMACTCCCWKATTAATGACACCAACATCTCAYGATTCATCAGAAGAGAGARGACAACCACCARGAGGYCTTTGTTCAAGTAGTGATTCAAATMCTATAATTGCCTCTTTAARAAGGAAGGAAACAAGAAATCTAAAAGAAATATATGAGCACACTCGACCACTAGATCTSGATGTGCTTTATGCATTTKTTTCATATCATYRARAATCCTTTGAAGATGYAGTCAAGGAAGAAGCTTGAKTAAAATCCATGGATAAAGAAATAGAAKTCATTAAGAAAAAYRACACTTGGGATTTSGTGGAACTTCYAKAAGTTAAAAAYARTATTGATGTTAAATGGGTATARAGGTCACRATTTAATGAAAAATGAGAATTCATCAACACAAGGCCATATTAGTAGCAAGAGGTTTTGTACAAYAGCCTRGRGTAGATTAYKGAGAAACATATGCACCTGTAGYAAGTCTTACAYAATTATAGAAGTATTAGCTACAWAAGCATAGAACAATTGGCCAGTTTATTAAATGGATSTGAAATCTKCTTTTCTAAATGGAATTTTGAGTGAAGAARYTTATGTGAWTSATCCCCYAGGTTATGAAATTTCTRGACAAAAGMAAAAKATATACAAACTYAARAAKKCATTGTATGGTTTKAAGAAACACYCAGAGCCTCATATAGTCAGATAGATTCAYATCTTATCAGAAATGGTTTTAATAGAAGAAGCAATGAGYCAACATTATACATCAAGAAGGATGAACARGSTAAAATATTTATCRTCTRTTTGTATGTAGATGATATGATATTTACTGGAAATCTAGCCATAAATGAATTCAAAGTAGCGATGAAAAAGGAATTTGAAATSACTGATTTAGGAATGATGAAGTATTTTCTTGGGATTGAGATAAATCAGTTAAATCTGGAATTTTTATAAGTCAGACAAAGTATGCATTAGAAGTGCTCAAAATATTCAAGATGATTGAATATAAAGCTTTCACTACACCTATTGAAACATGAACTAAGCTTAGCAAAGATGATCAAGGACCTTCCATAAATCCTACATTGTATAAAAGGCTAGTGGGCAGTCTCATGTATCTTACTACCACTAGGCCAGACATCATGTTTCTTGTAAGTCTCATCTCAAGGTTCATGGAATCCTCAAAGGATTCTCATTAGAAAGACGGTAAAAGAATTTTAAGGTATGTTGCAGAAACAACAAATTATGGGTTGTCGTATACACCCACCAAACACAGTTCATTTATTAGTTACACTGATAGTGATTTTGTTGGAAGCATAGATGATAGAAAAAAACTTTTGGTTATGCATTTAAACATGGAGAAGATCTGATTGCTTGGGCATCACGAAAACAACCTATTGTTACTTTATCCTCAATTGAAGTTGAATATGTTGCAACCACTTCAGCCACCTATCAAGAAGTATGGTTAAGAAGGATATTCAAAGATCTTTCTTATAAAGAAATGGAGCCTACTCAAATCTATTATGTCAATAACTCAACGATTGCACTTTCCAAAAACCAGATATTCAACAAGAACGCGTTACCATTTCATCCGTGAATTAGTTAATAATAATGTCATCACTTTGCACTTTTACAAATTTGAAGATCAATTGGCTAACATTTTTACTAGCATCATATAATTTTGTATCTAGATAAATTAGTAGTTATACGAAATGTTGATGTAGTGGAGAAGGTTCCATTGTGCTTTGTAATAAATGTGCTCCGTATTCCAGCGAAATATAAATAAAGGAAGAAAGAGGTTGTTGGTTTTCTATTTATTTTTTTGTGTTTTGTTCATGTTTTTTCTCTACGTGTAGATTTGACAATTTAACCAATACTCGAAGTTGTGATATGAGATCCGAACATTTTGAACAAGATTTACGAATGGGCTCTTAAACATTGTGCACAAGGTTGCGAATGAATTCGTCAACTTTGCCCAAGGTTGCGCAATGATATTGAACAATATTAATCAATCATTACTTTGAAAATTGTCATTTAGTTAATTCTCCTATTCATATATAATTACTCGATGCAATAATGTATATTGTGATTAACAAATTATTAAAACTGTTCATAATAACCATTAATAACTCGTATGATATAAATTTATATTATTAAAGATGCAATAATTTATATTGTGATCAACAAATTTTATTAAATAATAACTCGGATGCAATAATGTATATTGTGATTATCAAATTTTATTAGAAAAATTCATAATAACCATTAATAACTGGCAAGATATAAATTTAATAATAAAGTATAATGTGATTAACAAATTTTATTAGAAAAATTCATAATAATCATTAATAACTCGTAAGATATAAATTTATATTATTAAAGATGCAATAATTTATATTGTGATTAACAAATTTTATTAGAAAAGTTTATAATAACCAATGGGATATAAATTTATAACAAAACATAACCATTCTCTCAACCTATTATTCCATCAAGATTCACCTTTACATTTACTTTATTGTAAGTCGCAACTCAACCTTAATTTGTAATTTACAAGCGTATAGGTTAGAAGATTTCCAATTAACGCTTTCCTGATTGGAAGTAACGTTAAATGTAATTTAGTTATTCAAATACTACTTGACTTCTTCTTCTCTATTTAATTCATGTATTTATGTGTTCCCTATATATTATTTTCCATTATATTATTTTCCATAGCATTTTAATAATCAGATATATAATTTTTCAATTGCATTTTAATAATCAATTTCTATCAATTTATATGACAAATTAATGAGGTATTCAGAATTTTCCTAAATTCTAACATGTACTTCTTTTCTTCTCCCATATATCATTTTCCATTGCATTTTAATAATCAGAAGTATCATTTCAATTGCATTTTAATAATCAATTTCTATCAATTTATATGACGAATTAATGAGTTACTCAAAATTTTCCCAAAATTCTAACATGTACAATAACTAATCGGCAAATCATCATGATTACCTTAAGTGAATGGAATCATCATCATGATTAGCGTAAGTGGATGGAAGTTGTTGTTTGTTAGAGCATCAATTGTTCGATGTTACCTCAATCCTGTCCGGTCCGCGTTAAATTCGTCGAAGATTCATCAATATCCATTGGAGCTTGTTGCTTGTACATCATAACCACCTGTTACCAGTCTGCCAATACTTGTGGATACTTGTTGGTACTCTTGTTCCCCGAGGTTCCCGAAGCCGCAAAGGAGCTATATAGGTATAAACTCCTAGAAAAAAATATTGGTCTTCTGGTTTTCATGAAACTCTGAGGTATCGAGTTTTCACCATACTTTTTTCTCAAAAAATTACCTTTTATATTAATAAAAATATAAATTGTTCATATACAAAGATATCATAACAATAATATCAACTTCAAAAAGGTCAAGATAACCATGCTATTAACATCTCGACCATAATAACACTTACAAGACTACAGGATAATGTATATAAATGTTCAAACGTCAAAAAAACCTAAATCTGAAACCACAAGGGAAAAATCAATCCCAAAACTAGGATACAACAGAGATTCCTTCGCGGAATGTTGGAAACGGTGACAACAACTCACCCGTGGATAGGATTCTAGATCCTATAAACTAGGATTGGTTGAAACAAATGCAACCAAATTAGAATACGGGTGAGATCAAATCAGGATTG
>JZKD02S0109441.1:12679-24510 GCA_000966675.3 Picea glauca | reverse complement strand
TGTGTCCGCACTCACGAATTTATCCTTGAACAATTATGTCTTCGCTTTCCCATATCTAAGTCTTTCCCTCCCTTTCTAGTCATTGGCATGGACCCTTACATTTTAAGTTGTATAGAAGATAGAAGGGAAAAGGTTTATACCTCCTTTCCTCATGCTTTGAACCCCCCATTTTATTGATCTACGATCTACCCTTTGACATGTTCTATCCTTTGGGGTAAATGGAAGATGTAACACTCCCCCTCCAACCTCATCCAAATCTCTGCATCTAAAATATTTTCCTTTCAAGACTTAATCAAAAGTGTTTTCTTCATTTCCCGAATCTTAGCCAAAGTTCTTTTAGGTGGAAGGCATAGCTAATATACTCAAAGGCTTCGACCAAATAAAGAGGCTTGTCCATTTATAAAGAGAAGCTTTAATTACAACATTAAAACAAACCCAATACTTAATCTAATTCCTTCGAGGGGGAAGTAGAACTACATACTTACCCATTTCATTATCTTAAGATGATCCATTCAGATCAAGGTTCTAGCCAAAAGAATTTTAAGGTATGTGATGGATAACATAGATTATGATATCATGTTTGACATGGTAGAAGAGAGAATTTCAACATAGCCATTTCATTTTCTTAAAATGATCCATTAAAATCAAGATTACATCCAAAAAAAAATTAAAATATATAATAAATAATATCATTCTAGTAGGATAAAAAAGAAGATTTCAATCTCAAGATTTTCATTATAATTTAAAAACTTATTTCTTATTATAAATTGCAATAATATGCAAATGAAACAAGAATTTCAATCTAAAAATTCATATGCATTTACAAAGCTTATTTCTTATTACAAAGTACAAAAATATGCAAATGAAAACAAAGTTTATTTGGATAGAATAAGTAATGTGAACACTACAAACAATGACATGAAACAAATTTAAAATTACTCTTAAAAGCAAATTGTATCCAATCAACTATTATTAAAAGAACAGTACAATTAAAAATGACAACCCAAAAATTCATTCCAAAATCAAAAAGTGTAGTTGTTAATGACAATGATATAAAAAGGTATAGATAGCCATAAGGTATGGGGAACAACATGAACCAAACATTCCTCTGTAAGATTAGAATGGATTTGAAAGGAAGGGAACAACCCCACATGAAGTAAAATTCTCTTTCATTACTACATAAAGAAAGGGAGGAGGTGGAAAACAATAAGGACCCTCATCACGTGGTTGGACGTGAGGGGTTTTCTAATGTTTCAACCAACACATTTTCTCTACATCGTTATCTCTCGCTCAAAATGTCTCCTTATCCGATCAACTTTCAATCAATTTTCTTTCCCTCTACATCTCATAATCAACTCCGATACTCTCCATATACTCGAATTTTCTAAAATAATTTTTTTAAATATTATATTTAAATTTAAATATACTTTTCATATACTAGAATTTTCTAAAATATATTTTTTTAAATATTATTACATCTAAAAGCATATGCTTATTGATAATGAACACATTTAATGCTCTTTTAACCATAAATTTCAATCATATGGTCGATTAAGATGTTAGCATATTCTTAATCGTCCTTAAATCAATGAACTAGATCTTATATTCATAATTTTCTAACATTTTTAAAAGTTTTCCTTAACCTGTTTACTTTTTAACATTTACTTAATATGATTAAGAAATTACTGTGTGACCATCTAATTGCCACGTTCAAATGATTAACAAACTTAATTGAAATTACAAATTTACTCCACTATTAACTTTTTATCATTTTACAGTATTAGATTTACATTTGTGCCAAGTTTACTTATGACAGCTTCATAATTACAATCAATCATTTCATATTCTTCACTCGTTATGTTAGTATTTAAATTCAAATAAAAATTATAGTGTACAAATATTTAAAAAATAAATAAAAATAAAAATATTAATTTTAATTCAAAAATAAAATAAAAATATTTCTTTGTTTGAATTAGTTTAAGGAAAAAAATCAATATTACTAAAATAAAAATGACTAATTTCATAATAATAAAACAATTTGTTATTTTTGTGATGCTAAAAAAATATAGGTGAAAAACACTTTCTTTCATAATATCCACATTAATTTTCAATTTCAAAATAATTGTAACAATAATAATCATAATCAAAATTAAAAAAAAAAATTAGAAAAACTTATCTCACTTTTTTCAAATACACAAATAAAATTATAAAACAAATCTATTAATCTCTTCTTATTTTTTCTTAAAATTTAATATATCAAAATTAATTTCAACAACATTGACATGGAAAACAATATTATTAACTTTCTAAAATATTTATGTATTTATAGTTAAATTATAAACTAATTTTATTAAATCTATGATGTACATGTATATTGAAGTTTATTAACGACGTTTGATGTTCTAATTGTGATTAAGTTTTTAACTGTATTAATTTTTTTTTTAAAGATATTTTTGTACTTGTGATCGAGTTATCTAAATTTATAGATTCCAAAAGCGATTTGTTCAAAATGTGAGTGTGTTGTTTAATTTATTTTTAATAATTAATTAAGTTATTAATGAATACGTTTTGAATTTTTTATTTAAAAAATTAGAAGCTTACATGCCAATTAATCCCGTACATTATTTTACGACAACCTTAAGATGTCCTCCCAATCATTGTTTGGAGTTTATAAATCGAAAAAAAACTGTTGTCACTTTTATTGCCATTCCTTTCTTTCATTGTCATTTCCATAGTTGTTATTTTATTACGTACATGATAATCATTAAAGTTTGTGACATATTTCGTGTTAAGATTCTATTTCACTTTAATATGTTATGTTTTGTGATTTAATTGCTTTTACAATTTTTGAATTTTTTTCTTGGGAGTTGTGAAGTTTTGTTTAGAACAATGTATAATTTTTATGTCAATAAGGGTGTTTACATAAATAGTGATTCTTATGGATTTAAGAGTTTTGTTTGAAATTTTTATTTTTGTTATTTATAGTTGTGTAACACTATTTTGTTTTAGCTATAAGGGTTGGGTCAATTTGCACTTATTACAATCATATTATATTTTTTCACTTAAGGTTTATTTATAACTTCACTTTAGGCTATAGTATGTTAGATGCATAACGAAATCCAACACAGCAAGTTTTTCCAAAAGTAAGCACACATCCAATCATGACTTTAAAATATCCAAGAAACACGTATACTAAGCCAATGGAAAGCAAAGCAAGGAACTTAACATTCATCCAAGTAAAACAACCACAACACACAAGTATAAGCAACATACAAGGTGGATGTCTTCACTTTATTCATTAGAATAACATTACAATGTACAATAGAGGAGTGCGACCAATTTCTTATGCTCGTTTATAGACTACAATTACACAAGACCCGATTGCTTACAAGAATTGTCAATCCAACCCCTAAATCAATTGCAAACATGCCTCTTGTAGGTCTTGTCTTCTTCTTTTCACTGACCCAATGCAATTCTCCCTACTATGCCAACCCTATAACTTAGCACTATCACAGAGCTATGTTACACTTGTGTAAATGATCAATGTTTCTTGCCTTAGCACCTTTAATGTTGATCCTCCTTTTTATATGAGACTTTCCATGCACTTACAAGCCCCTTCAACTCTAAGGTGGTCCCAAGTGCCATCTATCAACTTTACATCCTTCAGTGTCTTTCCCACTGACCATCTGCATCCAACAAATGCACCCAACAAGTGCACGTAAGTGCACCCAGCAGGTGTGCCCAAGTGCACCTGAAGGTACATCCATTGACTATGGGATGTTTATCCCCTTTGGGTCTTCACATCTAGATAGTGCACCCAAGGCATCCCAACTCATATAAAGGCAATATGGAATAGTTCACCACATCATTCCTTGATTAGGTAGACAATGTCTAGCATTGCAACCTTTTGCAGAAACCCTCCACACCCACCTAGGTAGTGCATCCAATTCTATCCATAGGGTGAGACCTTACATCCTCCCCCATTAAGCTTATTACCATCTTCTCAACATCCAACCAACACTTGTCTAAGTGCCCCAAGATTCTACTTCTTGAATTCCTAGATCTTGTCTTCATACTTCCGCAATGCTTCTTTCCTTTCCCAATTGTTCCCCTCTTCAAGTCTATTTTTCTAGTTGACAAAGTACTCGTGCTTTTGATTCTTACTGAAGTGGGAGGTCCTATGTACAATTATATTCCACTTCCATCTTTGGTCTATCTATGATCAACACATTGCTCTGGATGGTGCAACTATGCTAAGATCATCTTCATCAATCATATAAGCCTTCAACTAACTGATATGTAAAACCAAATGATGATCTCTCATGTGGTCTGGAAACTCCAATCTATAGGTGACATTGCCAATATTCTCAAGTACCTTGAATGGTCCTTCAAACTGTGACATCAAAGCACCAAACATGCCACTCAGTGACTTGAATTGCTCTTTTCCCAACTTAAGTAAGACCAAGTTGCCAAATTGAAACTCTACCTCCCTCCTATCATGATATACTTAATGCTTCATCCTTTCTAATGCATTTGTCACTTGAATCTGAGCCATCTCCAATTTGTCTTACCATCCCTTCATGAACCCCAAGGCTAATGGGTTGCACCCATAGTAGCCTTGCAAAATTGTGTGGGGTGCCAATGGTTGTTATCCATTTTCCAACTCAAATAGACTATATCATGTCGTAAAACTCTTATGCATGTTGTAACTGAAATAGGATACATATAATAACTCTAGCCAACTCGATTGGTCTACATGAACAAAATGCCTTAGGTAATCCTCCAAAAGGCCATTGATACATTATGTATGCCCATCAATTTGTAGATGATAACTTTAACTCATCAACAAATTGGTTCCAACAAGCTTGAACAACTCTATTTAAAACCACCCTATGAACCTTGTATCTTTATTCAACACAATGCTTAATGGGAGACCCCAATAATTCATAACATACTTAAAGAATGACTTTGCAACTTATTTTACTACACAAGGCACCTTCATTGGAACAAATATTGGATACTTGGAAAATCATTCAAAAACTACCATAATCCCATTATACCCTTTTGAAACCGGAAGTTGAGTGATGAAATCAATAGAGACATTTTCCCAAGGTCTCTCTCGCACTAGAAAAAGTTGGAGTGAACCAGTTTGCATTCTAGTGTCTTCATTGTCTTGTTGAAACACACGACAAGTTTGGGCATATTCTTCCACATATTTCATCATATGTTATGATCCGGATTTTATGAGCATAAAGAAATGACTACAGATTATTAATAGATGCTTAACACAAAATAACAAAGATACAATAAAAATGGTTTTTTATTCAACATGGAAATAAGTTGAAATTGTAAAATGCAGCGGAAAACAAGCTTGCTGGAATGGTGGTGGATTATCTCTAAGAAGAGATGTGATGACTACTCTCATTCGCAAGAATATGATTACAATGAGGCTCTGAAGACATTTTAACAATAAAAAAGAGTGTTAAAAACCATAGACATCCAAAAACCTAACCCTAGGAGATGAAACGCCAAAAGTCATGTGAGCCCCGTTTGGGTAAGCCAATACATCAACTTCCTGGAGTCGTAACTTTTGCATACGATCTCTGTTTTAGGTGTATGATAGCCCGTTGGAAATATCTATATGAGGACTACAATTGTTGTTGAAAATTTCATGATGAAAAATTTTAATAGCTACATGCCCAAAAAAATGTCGTTTAGGGCCTCAAAACGACTCCAAAAGTTCAGGACCCGAAAAACTACTAAAAATAGTAAATTACCAAAATTGCTAGAAAGTTGTTTTGAGCTATCTAGAAAAGGTGGGTGGCCACCAATATCTACCTGGATCAATCCTCCCTCCTTAGGAAGAAATGGTCTCCATTGGGTTGATTTCCCCCATCAGATGAAGAAATTTATGTTGAATTTAGCCCTAGGTGAACCACTTGCCTTGGTGCAAGAGTTGCCCTACTTTGACGACTTGATAAATATGGATCCTTTGATGTCGAGTGCCCATGATCTATGTGTCCACAATCAGATCATTGGATGCCTATTGTATGCAGTCGGGCTTGAGCTCTACTAGTGTCAGTTGTTCTGCTATGTCTGAGGTGTCCAATAATGGTGGGAAATAAGGTCGAAGGAGGTCCATGTTAAACATTGGGTGTAGGCCAAGGAAGGGAGAAATGTTGAGTTCAAAAGTATTATCCCCCATAGCCTTGGTGATGGTGTACGACCCATAATGGAGTGGGTGAAGTTTTCGATGGGGTCCTGTAAAGCGTTTTTTCTGCAAGTGCAACCAAACTTTGTCGCCCACCTGAAACTTGTGTGGCACGGGATGTTGATCATGGTGCTGCTTATACTTGTCATTGGACTTCTGTAGGATATCCTAAACCTGTTGGTGGATGTGCTAGATCCTCTCAATGAACTGGGTGGCTTTGTCAGCTTTAGTTGGAGCAGGATATGATTCGATCGAGGTGACCGCATGGGGAAGTGCAACATCTATGGGACCCAATGGTTGGAATCCCAACCCCACTTGAAAGGGGTTGTGGCTAGTTGAGCTATGTAGGGCTCGGTTGTAGCTATTCTGGACATAGGGAAGACTCTCATCCCATGTGTGAGGGTGCTTGGAATTATACATGCACAGGATATGCACGATCATTCTATTTACGACCTCGGTTTGGCCATCTGTCTTGGGGTGGAAGGTCATGGATTTGGTGAGCTTGGTGTCCAGCAGTGACGATAGGATCGAACATAATGTGCTGAGAAATAGACTATCCCGATATGAGACAATGGTTTGTGGGATTCCAAAATGTACCCAAAATCATTCAAAGAAGAGCTTTGCAGTGGCTTCTGCTATGATGCTCTTCTTGTAGGCAACCAGGACCACCATCTTAGAAAAGAGATCAACAACCAAAAAAACACAGTCATTTCCTTGCTTGGTGGATAGGAGGCCTGACATGTAGTCCATTGATATGAATTCCCATGGCCTTTAAGGAGTAGGAAGGGGGGTGTATAGGCCATGTTTCTTAGTGGTTGGTTTGGAAATAGCGCAAGTAGTGCAGGACCTGATATACTTTTTGACCTCATGTCGAAGTTTCGGGCAGTAGAAATGTTTATGTAGCATCGCCACTGTCTTTTTGATGCTGAAGTGTCCTGCGACCTAACTGTAGTGGGTGATCCAGGTGGATATCGGTGGCCACCCACCTTTGTCAACTGGCTCAAAATAGTTTTCTGCCAATTTTGGCAATTTACTATTTTTAGCAAGTTTTAACTTCTGGGGCCATTTTGAGGGCCTAAATGAAGGTTTTTTGAGATAGAGGTTCTCAATGATATCTAAAGGCATAATTGATCCCCCAAAATGAATATCCTCGACTATACCTTTCCAACAAGCTATCATACGCCTAAAACGAAGATCGTATGCAAAAGTTACGACCCCGGGAAGTTGATGTACTAATTTACCCAAATGGGGCCCACATGACTTTTGGTGCTTCATCTCCTAGGGTTAGGTTTTTGGATGTCTAGGGTTTTTTTCATTCCCACTTATTGTAAAAATTCCTTCATAGCCTCATTGTAATCATCTTCTCATGGATGTGAGTAGCCGTCACATCTCTTCTCAGAGATAAGCTACCACCATTCTAGCGAGTCTTTCACTCTGTATTTTACAGTCTCTGTACATTTCTTTCGTTAATAGAAATCGGGTATTACTATATATTTGTGACTCTTGTTTTATTTCCGCTATATCTTTGTTATATTGTTGTCTCTCTTGCAATATCTCTAAATATTTATGTGTTATATCTCTGCTCTCATTTCGTGAAGAAAATAATCTGGATCAGTGGTATCAGAGCAGGCTTCTCTTGATCGTTTTTCAGTGCATGTCCCCGACGAGGTCCGAGTATAGCAAGTTGGGTCTCAAGCTTGTCTCTCTTGATGCAAGATACCATATATATAAAATATGCAAAACAGAAATAAAATGCTAGAAATGGCAGAATAACAGTAAAATATCCAGCATAATCTTCACAATACACAGAAATGATATAACAATAGCAATAGAAATAGAACTTTGATTTAGAAAGCAATGTTCACAGGCCTCTTCGAGGGGGAAACCTCCAATCGAGCAGCGCTCTGTTACAATAATCTCCAAGCTAGGGTTCTCATACCCTCGACCCTTATTTATACTAAATATGTCTATTAAGAGAAACATCTAGAGGAAGATCCTTCTAGAAGCAAAAGATTCGATTAGGTCTTCTTACATCTGCCTTATTCTATTTTATTGAAAGGCCTTATTAATATTTACCTTTATTACATCTGAATACATTGATCTACCTATGTGCAGGTTAGGACCTTAACATGTCTGCCCCCTTAAAAACAGCCTTGTCCTCAAGGCTTGAGATGTGGAAACTACTGTAGAATGGTAGTTGGTTCCCAAGTGGCATCTGTTGGAGTCATATCTTTCCATTGTACTAGCACTTCCTTGATGGTTCTATGATGTAGGTGATGCTCACGCTGGTCCAAAACTGCTTCTATATGTAGCCAAATGGATCCTTCTTTAGCTAACTCTGGAAGGTTGGTTTGAATTTGGCACCTGGTTCCAATCACCTTCTTCAAGCATGAAACATGAAAAACAAGATGTAGCTTCAACTAACTGGGCAGAGCTAACTGATATGTGACTTGTCCGACATACTTGAGAACTGTGTAAGGGCCATAAAATTTGGGTGCTAGCTTCTAACAATGCTCAGCCTTAAGGGAAGTTTTCTTATATGGTTGCAGTCTCAGAAACACCTGATCCCCTTCTGCAAATTGACGTTCAGAGCGGCCTTGATCTGTTTTCTACTTCATTCTATTTTGTGCCATGACCAAGTTCTCTTTAAGGGTACAAAGGTTATCCTCTCAGACTGTAAGTGTTTGGTCAACCGCTTGGACCTTCGAGGTACCCAGTAAGTATGAGAGAACTGAAGGTGGCTTTTGTCCATATACCGCTTCAAAAGGAGTCATGTGAGTGGCTGTATGGTATGTAGTGTTGTACCACCATTCGGTGAGGGGTAACCATTGAGCCCACTGGTGTTTTTTTTCAAAGGCAAAGCACCTCATATATGTTTCCAAACACTTGTTGACAACTTCCATTTGACCATCCGTTTGGGGATGATAAGATGAGTTGAGATGCAATTGTGTGTCTTGTAGCTTAAACAACTCTTGCCAAAAATTGCTTGTGAAAGTTGGGTCTTGATCGGAAACAATAGAGTGCGGCATGCCATGAAGCTTGAAGACCTAGTCCATGCAAATTTGAGCCACCTTGGATGCAGTAAATGGGTGGGGAAGAGCGCAAAAATGAGCATACTTGGAAAGGCGATCGACCACCACCATTATGACTGATTTATTCCCCGATTTGGGTAAGCATGTAATAAATTCCATAGAGATATCCTTCCAAATAGTAGGGGGGAATCAGAAGTGGTTGGAGGGTACCTAGAGATTTGATTGTTTCTCCCTTGTTGCGTTGGCACACCTCACATTCAGCGACAAACTTACAGATGTCCTGTTTCATACCATCCCAGAAAAAAGAATGTTTGACTCAGTCATATGTTTTGGTGAACCCTAAGTGCCCCTCTGTGGGTGTAGCATGGAGCTCAAAAAGCACCGTGGATTTGAGCTTGGATTGTTTACTTAAATACAAGAAGCCTTTGTATCGAAACTCATCTTGGAGCCAGGAGTACCCTAGGGGAGCCGGAGCATTGTTCTGCAGTTGCTGGATCAAATGAAAACTTTTGGGATCTTGAAGCCATTCCTAGCGCACATCTTGGAGCCAATCAGGTACAATGAAGGAAAGAGAAAAAAGGGATCCTTCGTCTTCATATTTTCAGGACAATGCATCTACCACAACATTGTCTTTTCCCTTCTTGTAAATGATCTCATAATCATATCCAAAGAGCTTAGTCACCCATTTTTGTTGTTCCTTGGAGGAAATGCATTGTTCCAGAAAGTACTTGAGGCTTTGATGGTCTGTCTTAATTTGGAAGCATTTCCCCAAGAGATACAGATGCCACAACTCAACGACATGCAAAATTGCCAACATTTCTTTTTCATAAATGGTTTTTCCCAGATTCTTTTCGAACAGTTTCTTGCTAGTGAAGGCCAAAGGCCGACCCTCTTGCATAAGGACAACATCGATTCCTTTCCCTGAGGTGTCACATTCCAACACAAATTTCTTTGTGAAGTCGGGAAGGGCCAGAACCGGAGTGGTGCACATGGTCATCTTCAAGGTTTGAAAAGCTTGAGCAGTTGTTGGAGTCCAAGTGAAAGAGTTCTTTTTGAGGAGAGACATGAGAGGTGCTGCAATATTTCCATACTTCTTAACGAACTTGTGATAATACCCTGTGAGGCCCAAAAATCCATGCAAGCTTTTGAGAATCTTTGGGTGCCTCCAGTCTTGCATATCTTCAATATTTTTCAGGTCCACCCTGACACCATCCTTTCCCACCAGATGACCCAAGTATTCTACTTCTGAGGCACCAAAAGCACATTTGGACTGTTTCAGAAAAAGTTGGTGCTGAGAGAGTAGGCAGAGAACTTGATCCACATGAGTAAGATGGTCTGTCTAGTTTTTTCTATAGATTAGGATATCATCAAAGAAAACTAAGACAAAATGACGGAGAAAAGGATGGAAGACATGGTTCATGAGGTTCTAGAAGGTGGAGGGGGCGTTACACAAACCAAAGGGCATGACCAAAAACTCATAGTGGCCCTCATGAGTGAAAAAGGTGGTCTTGGGAATGTCGGCCTCTTTCATACGTATCTGGTGATAGCCCGAGCGAAGATCAAGTTTGGTAAAGAATTGGGCACCACTCAATTCATCCAGGAGGTCATCAATGACAGGAATGGGAAATTTGTCTTTGATGGTTAGTTTGTTGAGAGCATGGAAGTCAAGACACATTCTCCAAGAACCTTGTTTCTTCAGTACCATGACGACTAGAGAGGAGTAAGGGCTTGTACTAGGATGGATGATGTCGGGAATAAGGAGTTCCTGGACCATTTTTTCAATTTCATTTTTTTGTGCATATGGGTGGCGATATGGACATATATTGGGGGGAAGGCTTCATGGGACAAGGGTGTTGGTTTTGGAGCCTGATTATCTTCCTGATTTATAGGTATTTTACTTTCAGCTGTGTTTATACCCCATGAAGTATTTACACCCCAGGAGTATGTACACTCTTCCACGCGGGGGAGTGCAGAGGGGGGGTACCCCCTCTACAGGGTCCGAGGTGCCTATCCCCTCGACTGGGAGGTCTGGGGGAAAGCAGGCCCCCTTGCCTTATAAAAGTATATTGTAATTTCTTTGTAAATCTGGACCGTTCATTATAAGGTCACAGATCTAATGGTAGAGATTATGTTAGGGTTTTTTTCCCTAGAAGGCAACCCTCTTTTGTGAGGGAAATGTATTGCGGCTATGATGGATGGTGAATATTGTATTCTGAGAGAGGAGACTGTGAGAGAAAGAAGAGGAAGCTATAGTGGGTTTTTGCTGTAGGTTGTATCCCTTCATTTGCTGGATAATAATAAAGGAAGGACCTGGCAATTTCTCTGGTGGACGTAGCCTACACTGGGTGAACCACGTAAATCTGTGTCTCTCTTGTATTGTGTGTCTTCTGTGTTTTGTTTCTACATTTGTTTTATTTTATTGCTACACGGTCCTGTTTTTCTAACAACTGGTATCAGAGCATAAGGTAACTCGCAAGAAAAGAGGGTTCCTAGTTCGAGTGGGAGCAATGTCAGAAGATGGAAAGTTTAGGGTCAAGAAATTTAATGGCCAAAACTACCAGTTATGGAAGATGCATATGGAAGACTAT
>JZKD02S0109419.1:0-24511 GCA_000966675.3 Picea glauca | reverse complement strand
GCTTCTTGGGAATATCCAGTAGACTTTTTAGTCATCTATTCTAAATCATCCTCCAAACTAGGACACCCTGTGGTTCTTGGCCGCCCTTGGCTGGCCACAACAGATGCCTTTATCAAATGTCGATCTGGTGAGATGACTATATCCAATGGCACACATAGCCAACAACTTGTCCTCTTCCCTCCTGCCCAACTGGCACAGGAAATACCTATTTGGTTAGAAAACCCTTATGGAGAGGAATATTGCATCAGAACTATGTTAACACTTGAACAAGTAGAAGGAATACAATAAAAATTAGATGATCAAATCTTAAGCTTATCTTTGGCTGACACAAATTGCATTGAATACACAAGGTCTTTTGCAGAATTGTCACATATTTTTAGTTCTGAATTTCAACAAACTTGGCACCCTGATATCACTCAATTATATACTTTATCACCAACCTCCTCAGACAAGGAAGAAACTACTGAACTTGTTGAGATTAGTCCAGGAAAACCTTTGTATATCAACTCTAGTTTGGAATCCAAACAAAAGACACAAGTGATTGAAATGCTCCAAAGAAAATTTGATGCCTTTGCATGGGATTATGCAGACATGAAAGGCATTCACCCTAAAACATTCACACATCACATCTACACTAATGAACAAATTAGACTAGTTAGACAACCTCAGCGAAGGATGAATCCGGCCCTTAAAGATATTGTAAAAGAGGAATTGCAAAAACTCCTTCGAGCCAATCTCATATACCCCATTTAAGATAGTCAATGGGTATCTCCACTTGTCATATTTCCCAAGAAAAATGGTAAGTGGAGGATATGTGTAGACTTCCAAGAGTTAAACAAAGCCACCGATAGGGATTACTTTCCCTTACCATTTATTGATCAGGTGTTGGATACCTTGTCCAGAAAGAAGTATTTTTCGTTCTTGGATGGGTTTAGTGGTTACAACCAGATACAAATAGCACTCGAAGACCAGGAAAATACCACTTTCACCTACCCTTGGGGCACATATGATTATAGGGTGCTCCCTTTCGTACTTTGCAATGCCCCAGCCACTTTTCAAAGAGTTGTCCTAGCCATTTTCTCTGACTTGACCAATGATTCTGTGGAAGTCTACATGGATGAATTTACAGTCCATGGACAAGACTTCCAGGAAGCATTAGCCATTTTAGAAAAAGTCTTGATTAAGTGTAAGGAAACTAATCTTTCCTTAAGTAATGAAAAATAAAAAATGACGCTCACTGAAGGTATTGTTTTGGGACATCACATTTCTCGTTCTGGCATGAGAGTTGATCCGGAAAAAATTTATATCATCACACAAATCAGAATACCTTCCTCACAAAAGGAAGTTCATATCTTTTTAGGACATGTTGACTACTATAGAAGATTCATTCCAAATTTTACAAGCCTAGCTACCCCTTTATTCAAATTATTATCTAAAGAAGTTGAATTTAAGTGGGATGATGAATGCCAAATATCTTTTGAAATTCTAAAACAGAAATTGTCAACTACCCTTGTATTAAGAGGACCAAATTGGTCCCTTCCTTTTCATATATGTACCGATGCCTCAGACACAACCCTTGGTGCAGTCCTTGGACAAAGAGAAAATCAAATGCCCTATGCTATTTACTTTGTCAGTAAAAATCTGTCTCCAGCTGAAGTTAATTATACGGTCACAGAAAAAGAATTTCTAGTTGTAGTCCATGCTATCAATAAATTTAGACACTATATTATAGGATATCAAGCTTTTGTACACACTGATCATTCAACCATCCAATTCTTAATGAACAAACCTGTAACAAATCCTAGAGTTACACGATGGCTCTTATTATTACAAGAGTTTATTATCAACATTATTCATAGACCTGGTAAAGATAATCTTGTGGTTGATTTCTTATCTAGAATGATTCATCTGGGAGATAATGCACCAGTAGAAGATACCTTTCCTGACGAAAAATTATTTTCTATTTCTACATTCACTCCGTGGTATGCAGATGTCGCTAACTATCTTGTGACAGGGAAGATGCCTCAGAAATTGTCTCCTAGAGAAAAACAGAAAGTAATTCAACTAAGTGCAAATTACATGTGGCACAATGATTGCCTCTACAAAACATGACCAGATTTGTTGATTGGGAGATGTGTAAGAGAAGATGAAATTCATGATACTTTACAAGCCTGCCATGATGGCCCTTGTGGAGGACACTTCGCAGACAAAAGGACCACTTACAAAGTTCTGCAATCAGGTTACTATTGGCCCCATATTTTCAGAGATGCTAAAACCTATGTATCCAATTGTGATGAATGCCAACGAATGGGTAAGCCTATTGCACGAGACCAAATGCCACTTCAAGCCCAAGTAATCATTGAACCATTCAAGAAATGGGCATTATATTTTGTAGGGCCCATTAACCCTGCATCTAAAAAGAAAAAGTATATACTTGTATGCACTAACTATGTGACTAAATGGGTTGAATCAAAATCTTTACTGGCTGCAAGTGAACAATCAGTGGTAGATTTCCTTTTTAATGATATATGTACTAGATTTGGTGTACCGTGATAAATTGTGACTGATCAGGGAACTCAATTTACCTCTCATCTAGTCAAAGCTATTACAGAACAGTACCAAATCAAACACAGGAAATCTACACCCTATCATCCACAAGAAAATGGACAAGTAGAATCTACCAACAAAGTTATTGAGTCCATTCTTACCAAAATAGTACAGCTGCACCATAAGGATTGGGATGACAGATTATTAGAAGCCTTATGGGCTTATAGAATCACTTGGAGAAATACAATAGGACATACACCCTATGAGTTAGTATATGGGAAGCAGGTACTACTTCCCATAGAATTTCATATCAAAACCTTCAGGACTGCAGTACAAGTTGGCATGAACTTGGATGAAGCCCAACAACAAAGACTCTTGCATCTTAATGATTTGGATGAAACCAGGCAGGAAGCACTTCAAAGGACTACCATCATTCAAGAACAAAGAACAAAATGGCATGACAAGTATCTCAAAAAGAAAAAATTTCTACAAGGAGATTGGGCCCTATTGTATGACAACAGATTCAAGAACTTCAAAGGTAAGTTAACCACCCGTTGGATGGGACCTTACAAAATTGATACTATCTATGATAATGGTTCAATCAAGCTAAAGACAATTGATGAACAACAGACACCACTACTTGTGAATGGTCACCGGTTGCGAGTTTACAACAAACCTCTATCAAAAGAAGAATTCCTAACTCGTATATTACAGAATTCAGACATGCAGATGATCAATAAGGAAGGAGATCCTCCTATTGACCCACATTGATTGATTGGTTTATTTGAAACTTTTTGTACATAGGTGTGGATTGAATTTTGTTAATAAGTTGAAGGTAACAAGAGACTCTTACCTCCTTTTGTTTTACTTTCGCAAATTTTCTTTTCTTTTGTAAGCAATTTTTTTTTAATCTATTTGATCCTTCACGAACTTGTTAAAAAATTAGTTGTAGTCATCAACAATGTTTTGTTCTACTTCGATACCAGAAATCCTATTCTGGCCCGGTACCAGTTCGATACTAGTCCGGTACCAGAGTTTGTCCTTCTACAGTACTATCAAGACATATTACCTAATTGACAAAGCATACTACGCATACTTCAAAATCTTATGTCAATTAATCTGAAGTACGAAGCCGTGCAACAACCACTTAAGATGGAACTATGAATCCAAATGAAGTATCAAATGGCAGCCCTTGTGAAGAAATAATTTCTTTTGGTTCTGTTGACAACTAAAGGGAAGTATTTTAATTTCTTTTGGTTCTGTTGCTGAGAAGTATTTTAATTTCTTTTGGTTCTATTGCTGAGAAAAACTTTAATCTCTTTTGGTTTTGTTGCTTAAAAACAAAATAAAAAGAGGGACACAATCTTTACCTATGATGGCTCAAAGAACCATAATCCACTTTAAAGACTAGAAGTTGCCTTTACCCGGTATTTCAGCATGATTTAAAAGAAAAAATATATTAGCCTATAAGCAACTATCTCACCCTAACCAAACTTCAATAATATTCATTGGATTATCTTATTAAAGAGTAACATATGAGTATATGAACACTCTCTACCATGGGAACACTACCAAAACTTTTATGGCAGAGGATGTACCAGTACCCTAAGGAAACTTTAGGTCATTCTCTTATGGACAACTTCAAACAAAATTATACATCTGGATCACTCTAAAGAAATAATGTGCATAAAAGTTTATTTTTCCTTTAGACAAATATTTAAAATACATACAAAAGAAGAGTATATGCCTTCCAACCCAATACCATCCCACCCTGTAAAAAGGTTTTCATACAAGCCTCCCCTATCATCGTGCAAAGCACTCTTTAATAAAAACCAAAATAGGTGACTATGGACAAGAAGCCTTTGATGGAAAAAGGGTTTAAGAGACTAACCCGTCGGGATACTGAACAGGTCTGCTAGCAGCGGGTACCGGTCTGTGGTATGACTAGGTAAACCCATCAGGGTATTAAACAAGCCTGTTGGCAATGGGGCATTCTACCTAGGGAAGGCACCTCTCAATAATTATCACAACTACCCCACCGGAGTACTGAACAGGCTTGCTGGTATGGGTTCTGGTTGAAAAATGTCTCATCTATACTTGTCTAATTGAAAAATTCACTTTTTTTCATCTAAAACAAAAAGAGTAAAGGTCATTATTGGCTTTCATGAGATACAAAACTCCAGATTAATCAGCAACATATTGTCCATTTGAGAATCACCCTAAGTCAACTTACCAGTCTGACATCTAAAGCCTACACTATCTAAGAAGGAAACTTCTTAAGAGTGGAGCCCTAACTAGGGAGTCTAATCTACTTATACTGTGAAATATATCTATAACATCCAATGATAGTAAATCTCTGAAGCAATTTAGGTGGGATCTGTTCTTCTGGAAAACATATAAATATTCTCTATTTCACTGTTGAATGCTACCTTTGCCAATAATCCATCAAAAGAAGAGCAATTTCACCTTTTAGGTATTAGATCATATGCTAGGTGATAAATGTACTTCTGGAATTTGATTGGTTACTTTTTATCTTATCATCTTTTATTCATTATGATATAAAATGTTGAATCTTCTTGCATATAGATATACAACATCTTCGGCATGGGGGAAGGTCAAAGAGCCCCTTTAGAACTATTTTCCAGACTCACATGATCACCCTACAGAACCAAATACAAAAGAAGATAAGCACAAGAATAACAAAAGTACAGGATATTCTTGTACCAAGTTTTCAAGAAGCTTCAGTCTAAAAGGATGAATTCTGACAATTTACAAGCAGTCACACATGCTATGGGTATTAATCATACAAAGGTAAAATCAAAGGTAACATGGTATTTATTTTCCTATGCTCATAAAACTACAATAAGTATGAAAAGATATACTAGATATTATGACCTTAGTATTAAACCCATGCGCCTATCCCTCATACCCATATGCCTAAACCTAATCAATCCTCTCATAGCTCTTGAACATGGTTAAGGGAAAAAATCATATCAAAATATGAAGCATGTATAGCAATGATAAACCACAAATATATTTTGTCCTTAAGAAATTCACTAACCTATCTTATATCATAAACCATGATCTAACATCAGATTCACTACCCGAACGTCCAATCACCTATCCCAAATGATGCCTTGAACACCCAACGTCTTATCCTCATCATTACAGTAACAGGTAGAAATGAAATGGCCTATCTGGTGGTGAAGCCATCCAGATTAGCCTCACCTGGTCATAAATTGTCCTTACGGCATCCTTACTTAAACTTACCATTCGCATTACCAACAACATCACCATATTCCCCCTTGTCGTGATTTTTCTCTAGTCTCGAGCCTACTCCTTTCCGGTACCAAACCCTTACCTCATCAATTGACTAAACCCTTGTGCTACAACCTGATCCTTTTCTCACAACTTATAACGATGGTGGTTAGTAGACACGAACCGGTCTTCCAAATTTATAGGGAAACCGAGGAGTTCCAATTATGTCAAGAAAAATATGCTAGATCAGAGTGGATGTCGTTTTTGGAAAAATTTATAGGCTGGCACGAGAATATATCTCATGAATTTATTTAGAGCTATGATGGAGAGAGCGCACATATAGGCAATCTACAACTGATAATCAACGAAGAAACCTTAAGGGAGGTCACAGAACTACCTAGAAGAGGAGCCAAATACTTCAAAGGTGTAGGAATCAACAAAGAAATGTGCCAACAATTATTGAAAGAAGATCATCTGCACCCTGACTGGAAAAAGGGGATCCCGAGGAACTACATCAAGGAAGAATTTCATCCAATGATTACTAGTCTTCAACGATTTGTCACCTGTGAGGGCAGGTATGTTGTGACCTTCATTTATCATCTTAGGCTTCTATTACATTTTGAAGGAGGCCCTGAAATCGATTTTCCATATTTTCTATGGATGAGTTTGAACAAAATGGTAAGAGGTGTTAAATCCATCTCCAAAATAGAGAAGACTAGCATTTACCATCAAAGTCTCATTAAAATGCTAGTTTTACATGAGCTTAGGAAACAGAGGATTAGTTGGAAAACCCTTATCACGCAACACCTTCCCACAGAAAACAAACCTATGCAGGAAACCCAACATGCTCCAAAGAAAAGTAAGGAAACCCAAGAGAAAAGGAGCAAGAAGGATAAGACAACTCCACCATCATCTAGGGCAGTGAGCCAACATGAAAAAGTAGGGTCCTCTTCCACAGTCAATAAAACTTTTAAAAGCTCCAAATCAAAATGTAAAAACAAATTAGTTGAGGAGAATTCAATGGTGGCAGTGGAGAAAGAGGGCCATCAGACAAAGAAAGGGAAGCATGGATTAGAAACTAAAAGTAAACAGTCTGTGGCACAACCCCCTGTCACCATTTCACAATTAGAAAAGAAGAAAAGGAAGCCTGTGAGCATCCCCGATCTGGTACCTTCTTGTAAAATAACCATGTGGAGCATGGAAAAGAAGGGAAAAACAATAGCCAGTCCTCATACACAGGAAGATCCAATCGATCTTACCTCCCCGTCTAAGGATCTACCAATCCAAGATGACATCCCTAGTTTGATCGAGGAGCAAGACACTATTACTTTATGTGGGATGAGGGAGGAAGTCAAGGAAAGGGAGTGTATCTAGCCAATTATGATGGAGTCAACAAAGACCTTGAAAAAAGAACAAATGAAGAAAAGGATTGGGGAAATGCAAAAACAAAATCAAGAACTCCAACAAGAAGTAAAGGAATATCAACTCTTGGACATGTATATCAAAAAGGAAAATGAACAATTGAAAGCAACCAGCCAACAACTTCAAGACGACCATGAAGAGACCTCTAACAAGCTCAAGAAAGTATTACGACTCCTACAATACGTTAGGGTCATCAAAAGGGACCTGAAAGAAGAGGCTTCAACCATCAACATCATTGATCCACCAAAGTAAAGAACACAGTCTCAAGTTTTGAAATTTTGGGTTTGTTTTCAGTTGCATGAGGACATGCAATGATTTTTCCATGGGGGAATGTTGAGACCCAAAATTGACATCCCCATTACCCTATTATACTCCTTATCCATATCGTTTTGGCCTACCCAAGCTTGGGTGAATGACAAGAATGCTACCATTAGCCAGTGATAAGGTCATAAGGTAAAGTATGGTTAATTCATGCATTTTGTGGTTTATTGAGTTAGGGAATTAAATATTTCATGTACTAATGCTTCAATTTGTCATATATATAAATATTTGACCTCTAGATATCCAGTGTTCCTGTACTAGCTCAGTTATCTGGTACCTGTGCACCAAGATTGTTGTTGTTTGAATCTGGTACCAAACACATCCGGTACTAAATCTCATCTGTTGCTATCCAGTACCAATGGCCATGCACTATTATGATCCAGTACCAATGGCCACGCACTGTCATGATCTAGTGCCACCTTTTGTGCACTGTCATGATCCAGTACCATCTACCTGTTAGGATCCGATACTAATATGGAAGAGCCTAATGCACTAAGTTAAGTTCCATATCTCACTTAAGCCAATTGGTGGATGTCTATTTGCTTTAGCAAAGTTATGATAAGAATAATTTGTTGATTGCCTCATCCTCATGCACTTCATGTCATGAGGATGAAGCTAAAGATGTAACCGAATGATTGAACTTAACAACTGATTGATTTTCAAATCACTTCACCTCCTTGTGTTTCACGATAAAGACTACTAAATAGTCGTGGCAAGGATGGTGGAAGTGTAGGAGAGTTAGCATATTACCAATATGTAAAGAAATGTACGATAGTACAGAACATATTCTGAGTGAAGATTAATGGAATGTCATTTTATCTCCATATTATGATTATCTATGATTAAGTGTGAGTTGAGTTGTTAACGAAAGTTTGATTTTATGTTTTGAAATGTGAGTGAGAGAGTAATGTGTGTGTTGAAGACAAACCTCTTGTAGACTTCAATAGCTGACCCATTGAAGCGGCAAGAGACCACCACCCAACAAAGGTCAGCCTCTTCGTAGATTAGCATTAGTATTTATTTTCAGTAGTGTAAACATTAAATTAGCTAAAGCTTTAACTCTGTTAGATGATAGCAGTACATATTAGACCAGGATTTCCATTATATAATTGCTTAGAGATATTTACTTGCTCTGTTTTTTCATATGCTCTGTTCTCATGAATTTGATTTCCTTGAGTGATCATAGATGTTGGCAGCAATAGTCAAAACTATTTGGATAAGAACTAGTGAAGTTTATTGTGAACCACAGCAGAACCAACATATTGACTATTGAACTACCCATGCTATGCTTTGATGATTGATGTGTGATTTCTTTTCAGCGGTGTGGATTTCATAGTTAGTTTTATGGGTCAAATAGCAGAGTTGATTTGTCAAACCAACTCCATCTCATACTTGCATGTGCCATAATGGAGTAGATATCCTCTCTGTGAAAGACAACCAAAGTGCATTGCAGTTTGCTATTTTGATTTGTTTCCAGCATGCATAATCTAGTTTAATTCTATACTCATGACATTAGAAATTACCTTTCTTACTGGTGTCTTGTAACTCTGTTGATTATGAAATCCCTGGTATGGAGACATTGTTCTCTATATTAAAACTTTGAAGTTTCCTCAACATCTCTCGCGCTATGACCGACGATGTGTAAGATACCAAGCTAAGAATTACATTATCATTGGCAACACTTTGTATCACCAAGGAATAGACAATATCATGCAGTGTTTTTTAACTCACGAAGAAGCCGAGTCAATTCTAAACGATTTCCACAATGGGGCTTGTGGTTGTCATCTATCCGAGCTTGCGACAGCCCAGAAAATTTTGTGAGCCAGTTATTTTTGGCCATCTATATTTAAAGATTGCATTGAAGCGATTAAGAAGTGTCACCCCTACCAGGTTTTCACTCTAAAAATGTGCTCGCATCCATCCCCTCTCCATCCAGTCATTACCGTCGGTCCCTTCACCAAGTGGGGGGTGGACTTTGTGGATTGCAACCCAACTTCAGTTGGGGGGCATCAACAAATTATTGTGGTTGTAGACTACTTTACTAAGTGGGTCGAATCCATTCCTACAATTAAATCCGACGAGAATATTATCACCTTATTCGTATTCAATCAAATTATCTCTAGATTCGATATCCTGAGTGAGATTGTAATTGATCATGGTAGTCACTTTCAGAATGAAATAATGGAAGAGATAGCATCCAAGATGGGGTTTAATCATGGTCATTCTTCCCCTTACTACCCCCAGGAAAATGGACAGGTAGAGGTTGTCAAAAAGTCTCTCAAGACCATTTTTCATAAAACTATCAGCCAGAGTAAAAATGGTTGGCATATTATGCTATATCCAACACTCTGGGCATACCAAACCTCGGTCAAGACTGCCACCATATTTTCTCCTTTCCAGTTAGTACACAGTGTGGAGTTGATATTACCTATTAAATGCGAAATCCCTTCTCTTAGATTGGCAGTCGCGCTCCTCCCTAACACTTCATGTAACATCCCTGGCCCTCAAAAGGTCAAGAAATGATACCAACACTTATGAATTTATCCCTTTAAACCTCTGATACCAAAATGTAACATCCCTGACCCTCCAAAGGTCGAGAAATGCTACCAACACTTATGACTTTATCCCTTTAAAGCTCTGATACCATACTGTAACATCCTCCGGGCTGTCAACCCACGTCAAGAGTAATTCTACTGCAGAATAACACTTATATAACATGCATTTAAATAAATTCAATACATTAACACAGAGTAAGCACATAATTACTGCTAGCATACATAATCCATGGCATTAACAATAATTCATATGCACAATAATAAACATCATCGCAACAGAATACATGATAATATTGCAAGCATCACAGACATGCATTTAAAATCTTAATTTAAGCACATGCATATACATATCTTTGAAACAATATGTAAGTCAGCAACTGAGTGCAGACCTTCCACGAACCTCCCAGCCTTAGACCATGCTGCTAATCACTCTCAGTAGTAGGTCATCCCCGAGCTGGGACTAAGCTCCACCGGGCAGGGAATCGTAGGCTAGGTAAGTTTAATGGGAAGACACCCAGTTACAAAGGAAGGATTTTCTCCCAAGAGTCACTTATGCCCACTGCTCACAGACTCTCATTCCCCACATGCTTGTCCCACCCTAGGAGTATACACCTTCACTGCCACCAAGACAGTCCTTCAGCTGCTAACCTACTTTGCCTTGGGCTTCAGCAACAGACCGTACCAGAAGTCTCAGATTTCTGTAGCAGCTACAGGACCCCTTCCAAGAGTTCTTACTTACTCAGCAAAATCTCTCACCTGGAGAGAGTTTCTCACAGGTTTGGCAACTTGTTCTTGTGACCAATTCCATCATAGTGAGGACACAATAACAAGGCTTGAAAACGCACAGTCAATGGCAGCAACCTCACACGGTCAGGAACTACGTTGCCACAACACCCCACTGGGATAGCACAACACAACCCAGACAAATTCGGGTTTCTCAATCATGTAACACAAAACAGACTCACAGTTATGGTTTTGGGATTGCGTAAGGGTGCACAGAGATCTCACACATAGGCTTGAACTTTCCAGGTAAGGGATCTGAAAAAAACACCAGACAAAGGTCGATCATGGACAATCACGAGTTCAGATGGAGGATGGCGAATTGGAAGGTCGAACACCCGGACTTAGGTGATGGTTGGAAAAATGCATAAAACCAACATGGATTATTCCTATGGTTTTAACTGCATGCGCCTGGGTCGACACATGTCGCCCATGAAGTTTCATGCACTCCATCAACATGCATTCCTCTCCAGGAACTTAGGACAAAACATATACATTTACACAGTACTTTGGAATAATAATAAATTATTATTCCCAAGGGATTAAGCCCCCAATATTAGCCCCTCTTTCTTACCTTTCATCCCCCTCTCCCTTACCCAAGCTTTGTGGAAGCTTAGTCCCCCATCACTCATTCATCATGGTTGGTCCACACGCAGAGATATTTATCTTATATTAATAATGTGCATAATTACATGTACAAAATCAGGCTCTTGGCCTTTAACACTTAGGCTCTCTGGCCTAATAAACACATAATCCTATCAGCTTATCAATACTCGGCTCACCAGCCTACAAAACATGATTACAACATGGATCGTCCTTTGGGATATTACAATCTCCTCCCCTTATTTGTGCACTATCTTCAGTGTAGATTTCACACAGCATCCACGGGATTTTCAAAATATTCAAAAAGATGTGGCTGTTGTTATCACCCCATAAATTATGGGAATCAACTGATGACTGGGATATTGTCTATATCTAGTGTTTTGGTTGACAAATGACTTTTCATTCTGCAAATAATTTGAGAAAAAGAAAAGAAAAAAGGAAAAATAAAAAGAAAAAGAAAAGAAAGAAAAATAGTAAAAGAAAAGAGGGCATAAAAGGATTGAAAAGAAAAGCCCCATGCAATAATAGTAACTTGGCCATAACTTTCAAGCATGGCCAAGTTCTTTTAAATTTTGATGTTGCTAGATTAGTGAATAAATCTGATCAGACTGTCTAATCCTGGTCAGATAGCCCTTAGGATAGATTAGTGAATAAATATGATCAGACTGTCTAATCCTGGTCAGATAGCCCTTAGGCTAGATTAGTGAATAAATCTGACCAGGCTGTCTAATCCTGGTCAGATAGCCCCTAGGTAGAGTAATTTCTTAACCCAACAGTCTAATCTAGGTTAATTGTCCTAGGAGGATAGGTTAGCATGTAGGTTAGCTACTTCATTTGCTTCACCACCTATGAAACCAGACCGATGAATATGTTACACCATGTCCCCATTGCATAACAATAACTTAGATGGTGTCCCTTTGGTGATGTCTATGTGGAAAGATTGAAAAAACCCATAAAAGGCACTTACCCTAAGTTTTACTGGCACATCCTTTTTCCGCCCATGATTTATATTTCCTACACTTATCAGTGGTCCAGATCATGGCACTCAGATATACGGTGCACAGTGCATTCTGGACCCCCCCGACCATTCTGTTTTTAACCGAGGGGGGTCCAGAATCGGTAATAATAGGAGCACACATCTAGACGACCCAGAATAGAGCTCTTAAATCAACGGTCTACAATGGATTCCGGACCCCCCCTTCCGTTCTGCCTTTAATGGACGGGGGGGGGGTCTGGAATGAGTATTAAGGAGCGAGCTAAGATTTGTGGCCAGGAATAAAGCATGCATATCAATGGATCACAATGGATTTCGGACCCCCTTTGGTGTTCTACCTTTAACCGAGGGGGGGGGTCCAGAATGGATTTTCCCTTCGGCGGGCCCCTGGTCATACGTGGTGTCAGCCTATCGGTCCTCAAGTCACATCCCCCACATGCTATCTAACAGCCCCGTCACTCATGGACGTCATCCTCCATTGGGTCCACTTGTCCCACTTGTTCCCGAGGTCGTGTCCCATCCCATAACTGCTGTCAGTCCCTGCTGTGAGTCCTTCACCCTTTTCACTCATGACCAGCCCCTTATTACGACTTTCACTTCAAATTACCTCCAATCCCTAGTAGCCACGTCACCCATACGTACGTTTTGGCCACCGTCACCTGCCATATCACCCCCAAGTGGCCCGTTGTCCATTAATTACTGGATAATATACCCGTTGTCATGCTGACCGACTTCCGACGTCCGACCGACCCCAGTTTCAAATGAAACTACCGTTATTCCCCTTTCATTAGTTATTCGTCCATCGCGCCAGAAAACTTACATATATTCCTCCATTGCTGCCCCGTCGCCTTCGTCCACAGTCAGTCGACCCCACTAACATATTGTTTATTGCAGGTACTGTTGCAGAGATGGCGCCAAAGCCAAGGCCAGCGGAAGGAGAAGAGAATCCTTTTCTTCCTCCTCCTGTTGACCTGGACAAAATCCCTTTGGTGGATAAAGACAGGTTGATCATAGATACTATTTGTGACTTCAATTTTTCAGATTTACAGTCATGGCTCCGGGAAGTGTTCCTGGACCAGAGCGACGAGATTGGACTCTGGGAGTCTAATTTTCCCCTGTACCTCTTTCCCCAGATACACCACTTTCCCGAATTCGCCCTCAAATGCCAAGCCCATTATATTCCCAACCAGAGGGCCATTGTTTCATCATCTGGAGACATCCTCTTTTTCATCACTCCCGAAGACATCGACCAAATGATGCAGATTTCCCATGCAGATTCTATCTCTCCTTTCGACCTAGAGATCCTTACAGAGCTGTACCAAAAGATGACCTTTCCGCAGAGAGCTCAAATTTTCAAGTTGTTCCTTCCCACCTTCGCTCAACTCCCTTCCACCAATCCACCTTACCCATCATCCATGTTCTCAACCAAGGGAAACCAGATCATTTCCTCCCTTTGCGCTCTATTAGGATACTATTCCAACCAGTGGGTAGATGAGCCCATTCTGGGTTTTCTATCCATTTTCTCTGCTGACGAAAAACCCACCACCCAATTCGATTTCAGTACCTTCCCGGCCAACAATATTCATGAACAGTTCATGAATTTTGGCATGGAAGGCATGTTTAGATATTCTTCTATATTAGCCTACATGTTCGTTTTCTATCAAGAAGACAAGTTCATTTTTTCAATGCAGAAAATGGACACAGATGGAAGGCCACAACCAGTCACAGCTTGGACATCTTTATTGAAGCATAACTCTGCTGAATACGACTTCAAAACATTTATTGATCAGTTTTACCACCCTGTGGTAAGCCTGCTGACTGGTATGCCTGAGCCATGAATTAATGATGAAGTCCAGAGAATTTTGCATCTCTCGGACAATGTAAAGACAGGAGACTGGTACCTGTATCAAAACCACACTGAGATCAGAGTTTTCGGATGCGAATTGGCACCCTACAAGCTTCCCAAATACGTGCCGGTGAGAATCTTTGCATTAGATTATATTAGACAAATCATGAATTCAAATGAGATTCATTTTGTTTCCCTGAAGAAGAAGCAGCAATTGAGAATCAAAGGGCAAATTGGCTCCTTCATCTGCAACAGTAGAGGCGCCGGGGAGGAAGCGGACAGAATGTTGAGAGAAATGAAATTCTTTATGAGTTTCCTATGGCACTATGATCCATGTGGGATCATTTCAGAAATGCGAGTGAAAAATAAAAATATCCCGTATGTGCATGAGTCCAAGCCCGAGATCGAAAAATTTGCCAATCAGACAGTATGGGTGCCTGACACACTGATCAAAGCGGAACAATAGGTTCCCCTGGCCACTGTAACACCAACTTCTACACCACAGGTCCCTAAATAAAAGAGGCCTCGACAGGATTCATCTTCGCCTGTCACAGAGGTGTCTTCTGAAGAGTTCAATTTGCACACAAAGAGGCCCAAGACAGTCTCAGTTCCTGGTCCAACTGAAGAATCACAAGTTTCGCCTACCACAGTAACCAAGATGGTCATCCCACCTTTTGGCTCGAGTCAGCATAAGGGGATCACCACAGTTGTGCCGAAGAATTCCTCCGACTCCCCCTTAGATACTCAGCAAGGCAAGACTGGGCCTAAATTGGGCATCTTCGAGAAATATCAGATGATCAAGAAGAAGAATCTAACCCTTACTAGTAACACTTATGCCCAGTTTCGGAAACAAACGTCGACTGCGCAGCATATATTGTTGTCTGCATTCGACATAGAGAAGGGTAGGATGCACATGGCCTACCTCCAAGTGCAGGTACCGGATCCCAAAGTGATTTCAGACTACAAGAGGGCCACCTTCGAATTCCAGGTGAAGGATGTACATCCAGCAGATCAGATGGATCTGCACAAACAAACAGGGGAGATGGTTTTCCACACATTGGCACATGCTTCAGCTTCTACAGCAAAATTTCAGGTGTCACTGAATAATGCTCAGACACAACTCAAGCTGGAGAAAATATCATCTTTCTCAAAAGACAACAGAATCAAGACGTTGGAGGAGCTGGTCCTCAAGATCAATTATCTTCCTGCGAACGTCAAAGCAGTAGAAGAGATGATAAAGAAAAAGAATGCAGACATCACATCCTTAAGAAAACAGCTGAAACTCCCAACAACAGAGGACTCACAGGCGAAGGAGATAGTAGAGAAAGAAGGTGAGAAGGATGAGATGCCAAAGTTGCTCATGGAGAAGAATGTTCAGCTCAAGGAAATGGAAGTTGAGATGGAAAAATTATTGAAAGAGAAAGAACAGATGAAGCCGATGGAAGGCATCCCATTGAGTGCTATCCCCATTGCCAGATTGAGCACTGCAATAGTTACAGCAATCCCATCATCAACACCAGTGACATCACAGGAGGGAACAACTGATCTCACCAAATCCTTGGAAAAGATGAACCTACAAGAAAATGAAATCAGCAGGCTTAAGAAAGAAGTTGAGAACCTCCAGGAACTCAAAACTTCTTTCCAATCCAGTCTCTCCAAAGAGAAACAAGTAACTGAGCAGCTAAGGAAGGAACTACAGCAGCTCCAAAAACAAACAGTGGCAGGGAAGACTTTGGCTGAGGTCAAAGAGAATGTATGGACAGATATCATAAAGTCCATAAATGAAATATGGCCAATGATCAAGATTATGTTTGAAAAAAATGAGTTGGTCTAGAGGAGCCAACAGGCCATTGAGAAGATTAGAATAGAGTTGGGAGACATTCCCACACAAGCAAATGAGATCATCAGATTCTTAAATTCTAAGAACAGAGAAGAGCTAGAGGAACTGAAGATCGAGGATAGAATAGAGACCATAATTGAGGTAAAAGGGGTTTTGACTAAGAGAAGTCTAATGCTTCAACTGGAAGAAAAGGTTTAGGTCATGGACCAAGGAGTACAAAGGTTCTTCAACAAGATCGAAGCTCTCCAGAAAAAGGGTCTCCCCGGTCTGAAAGTGATTAATGATAAATTAATGACACTCCCAGATTATAAAAAGAAATTGTCTGAAGTGTCTAAAGACAGTTCGAAGTTTGCTGGCATACAAGGGAGCATCACTAATAAAGCATTCCTGGACGCTCTTCAATTGGACATCAGTATCCAACATGAGATTAGATACATTTTCCCCACAAAGCCCACGTTTTCCAAATATATGGAAATGGATGAAGTGTATCGGAGATTAATCAAAGTCACTGTGCCTAGTCAGATCAGATGGGAGGAGCTCTGCGATATTCTCGATTAGCAGCTGAGCTGTCCCGGTCCAATCACCTGTCCAGTCAGAAGAGGTTACACAGGAACCTCGCCAACGTCCTACCCCAGAAGTTCCGCATGCAGTTGTACCGAGTCATCAAGCAGTTTTGATTAGTTAAATCAGTTAGGCTAAAAATAGAATGAGCACGTCCTGATCAGTTATGACAGGAACGTTTGTAATTTGAATTATAAATACTTCACCTTTCGAAGTATTGGGGGTTGTTGATCTTTACACCCCGATGCTATCAGACTGTAACCATTTTTGAAGAGATCTACCATTAATAAAGAGGAAGCACTTTTACAGGATTCTTGCGTGTATTCACTGGTGACGTTTTTCTATTAGTTGAATGTTTTCTTTGCTTTGTGATCATATTTTTTTCTGAAACTAATCTTTAAAAGTAACGTATGTTGCAGGATTTATCTTAGATACCCTGTTTCCAACTTTAAAGGTTTTAATGTTTATCTTCTAAGTTTTTCAATTAAGGAATTCTTAACTGCTTCTTAGTTGAATGATCTTTCTCATCTTTTCTTTTGTCCATCATTTAAATTATTGAATATCCAGTGAGTGTATTAACTCGCCATGTTGAAGTATTTCTTTTGCGTTTATGGTTTGTATCTCATGCTTATTTTAACACAGACCCCATATCCCAATAGAGGTGTAGGCTGTCTCAACCAATTCAAAAACACTTTTACAACAAAATCTACATGTTTCTTTACCTAGCCTAACATCTGAAGTTAAAAACAAATCTAAATCATATAGAGAGATCCCTCTCTGAAGCTGGAAGGGCTAGATTCCTAGCTTTAAAAGTGGTTGGATAAAGTTACCTTTGTAAATTTCTTCTATTTCAACCTCTAGGAAATTTAGCAAGTGCTAACATAATGGCGACTCCACTGGGGACGAACTAAAAATTGAAAATTTCATGTTTTCTTTCCCCTAAAAGAACGTTTGATTCAGAGAAGAAAGTAAGGTTAGAGGTTGATCAAACTTTGTACGTATTACTTTCAGACTCACAAAATTAAAACAAAAATAGTTCTGGCTTTCAAGAAAGTTCACACTCGATCTCATCCCAACCCAGAACTTGCAATAGTGATAGATAACCCCGAACATTTACTCAGGCGAAAGGCCTCGTCTACCGGCTCAGGGAGTCATACTTCCCTGCATAAGTCACCTTCCTTTTCAGGAAAACCCGTTATCTCTCAAAACCTTGATCTTGATACCTCTCCACCTAGAAGTCTGGTTAGAACACAGTCCGACAGTTTTGTGTCTGGACTAGTTTTTGACCCAACGGTGTTGCAACCCCGAACCCCAGAAGTTTTAAATCCCAAGACTAAACTACAAATCACTACCTCAGTACCATTCAGTCCCTCCTCACCCTCATCTTCCGTCGCTACCTCGCCGACCATCCAGATTGTTTTTCCACCTTTTCCACCCATCATGGCAGCTCGATATGCTCCGTTGGTGTTGGCTGCACCACTACATGCCATGCCCCAAGACTACCAAACAAGACTTCCACAGTTCGATGCAACCAGACCTCTAAACACCCAACAACATGTGGATAAAATGAATGACTATTTTGACCTGCATGAAGTTAACGAGGCGGACGTTCAAATGCGACTGTTTGCCCAAAGTCTGTCAGGAGATGTCAAGAAATGGTTCAAAGATTTACCTGCCGCCTCAGTTCCTCAACTTGTTTCGTTCCAAAGAAGTTTTCTTGACAGATGGGAGGTAAAGAAAAACCCTCTCCAAATACTGTCAGAATATGAGAATATAAAAAGAAATCAAGGCGAGACGGTTCAAACTATTGCACCCGCTTTAACAACCTTTCTAATGCAATCCCAATGGAAATCAAACCTCCACAGGGTTTGGCGTTGATTAAATTCCCTGATGGATTTGATGCTGACATGTCTTACCAATTAAGAGAAAGAAATGTTGCCACCCTAGAGGACATGCAGAAAAGTGCTATTAGTGTGGAGGCCAATCTGTTGTCTAAGAGGGCCCGTCAGAGGTTAGAAAGGAGAGTCACAATCAAAGAAAAACCTTCCACGTCAACCAGTGACTCCAAATGGGATTCTGTAGTCAGAAGTTTGGAACTATTGCTAGAAAGAGTGAATGTGTCAGACAGAAATCCTCTGAGAGACAACACACCTGCACCTACGATTCGGAACCCCAATTTTAGGAGAAATCCTCCTCAGATCAGACAGAGAGATCCTCGGGATCAAAGAGAGCAGAGGGGCCCAGATCAGCAAATTAGACCCCCCCTGCAAGAAAACTACGCTGATGAAGGGGGAGAAGTGATTGAAGAATTGGAGGACACACACATCAACCTTATGGGCATTCATGACAACGAGGCCATTTTCCTTACTCAAGAAGAGCAGGAACTCTTTCTGCTAAATCAAACAAAGGTAAGTGAAGAAGTCGAAAAGGCGGGAAAACATGCCTTTGAGAATGCCATTCTGGAAGTACATCGACAGTACAATCTGCGTAGCAAGAAGACAGAAGGAAGTTCGAAGACAGAAGGGACTTCTTCCAAGAAGACGACCGAAACACTAAAGACAGTTGAAACCAAGAAAACCCCTGAACCTCCTACTGAGAAGACTCCTGAGAAGACTACTGCGGAGAAAATTTCTGATAAGAGTAAAAATGATGCTCCTTTTAAGAAAAACATCACTATTCTTAAAAGACCATCACAACCTGATGCTTCACATGTTAACCCACCGAGTACTTCTGAGCCAAAGAAAATGACGGACAAATCAGAACCTATGAGCCAAGGCAGAGCTTTTACCCCCTTTAGCCTTGAAGGGGAATTGGCAAAAATAAAAATTCCCATCCCACTTACAGAGTTGATGAAGAGAGATGGGTATCGTTCACAGGTAATAAAAGCACTGGCTATTGAACCTAACATAGGCACCGAGGCCTTGATTATTGGATCAACGACTCATTCAGACATTGTGAACCTTACTGACGATCATCCCGAACTCCTTTTCGGACCTGAAGTAGACGGCCGAGACGATACTGGTGATGTAGCTCCTTTTTACATCAGTTTAAACATACATGATTTGATAATGCATAACGCTATGTTGGACTCAGGTGCCTCACATAATCTGATGCCTAAAGCAATAATGGAAAAACTGGGACTGGAGGTCACTAGACCATACAAGGATTTACATTCATTTGACTCCAGCAAAGTCAAATGTATTGGTTTGATCAAAGACCTATGCATCACCCTGGTTCAGATCCCTTCAAAAAGCATGGTAATGGACGTGGTGGTTGCAGACATCCCGCCTAAGTATGGAATGTTGCTATTCTGGTCTTGGGGAGCTAAGTTGAAAGGAACCCTGCAGCTGGATATGTCTTACGCCACTATCCCAGTGTTCGGACAACATAGGAGGTTATACAGAGAAGCACTGAAGAAGTACATGGTCAGTAGTCATGAGAAACCTCACAATTACCCCCTTTACTCTGCTCATTCTGATTTAGATTCATTCATCTTGTACAATGATGGTGATACGGAAGAGAAAGATACTCCGCTGATGGAAGAAGTATCTAGTCTAGATGAAGATCTAGAGATCGGTGAGGTAGCAAAGATGAAAAATGTAATCACTGAAGAATTCCCCACCAATTTCTGTAGTATGGATTTCGATGGAGTTGTGAGCAAAGAAGGAGTAGGAGACGGAGTCTGGTTGCATAATCATCGAAAAAGGTATTCAGGAAATCATTCCTACAAATTAAATTTCTAGTGCACTAACAATGTTGCCGAATATGAAGCTTTAATGCTCGGTCTGAAGCTGTTGAAAAAAGTTGGTGCTAAGCAGATAATGGTAAGGGGCAACTCTGAATTAATAATCAAGTAGATTAAAGGTGAGTATGTTGTGAAACACCCGCGCCTTATAGCCTACAGGAATGTTGTTCTTGATGCTTTGAAGTGTTTTAATGAGGTTGACTTGCAGGTAATGCCGAGAGGACAGAATATTCTGGCTAACGGATTGGCTATGTCAGCAGCCTCATGTAAGATTCCTTTCCGCCAAACTCGTCCATACACTGTGGAGGTGAAATGCAGACCGACGGTTCCCGATAATATCAGGTACTGGAAAGTGTTTGGAAATGATGACCAAATAGAGGATTTTCCGCAATGCAAGAACGATTTTGAATGTACAAATATAGATGTAGAAAATGAAGAAGAGAATGTAAATAATTCTGATTTTGAAATAGATAGTGTAAATACTGTAGATTCAGGAGTAGATACAGTTGATTCTGGAAAGTTAGAGGATGATGAAATGGATGTTTTACAGTTGAAAAGCAATGTTTTACCTAGAGGTCTTGTTCCTTTAGAAGACTTGTTCGACAGTAACGATGTAGCTAAGAAACCAAAAATAGAAGCTCATGGACAAGAGGTAGAGGACTGTAACATAGGGACTGAAGAGAAGCCTAGGATGGTCAAACTGTCCAAATATTTATCCCCAGAACAAAATCTCAAATACATTGAGCTATTCAAAAAATATTCAGATGTTTTTGCCTGGGGCTATGAAGATTTGAAAGCCTATGATACCAGTATCATACAACACAGGATTCCCATAAAGGAAGACCAAAAACCATTTAGGCAGAAACTTAGGAGGATAAATCCCAAGTTGCTCCCTCTGATAGAAAAAGAAATCAAGAAAATGTATGATGCCAAGATCATTGTTCCTCTACGTTTCTCTAAGTGGGTTTATAATTTAGTCCCTACATGGAAGAAAGCCAGAGAAATCAGGCTCTGTATTGATTTTCAAAATCTGAACAAAGTATCCCTGAAAGATAATTACCCATTACCTAAAATGGACCACCTCCTGCAAAGAGTGGTCAGGTCCAGTAGGATATCTCTGTTAGATGGTTTCTCATGTTACAACCAGGTCCTAGTTCACCCGGACGATCAAGATAAAACTGCTTTTACCACACCATGGGGCACTTTCATGTACGTAAAGATGCCTTTTGGTCTGATGAATGCAGGAGCCACGTTTCAGAGGGCCATGGATATCGCCTTCGTGGAAGAATCAGGTAAGTTTATTTTCATTTACTTAGATGATGTGACTGTGTTTTCCAAATTTGATGATGAACACCTGCAACACCTTAGACGAGTGTTTGAGAAATGTAGAAGGTTTGGGATTTCGCTAAATCCTAAGAAGTGTCTCTTTGGGTTAGAAGAAGGCAAACTGTTGGGACACATTATCTCTAAAGATGGAATCAGAATAGACCCCAGTAGAATCGAGGCCATACTAAAATTAGAACACCCAAGAAACCTCAAAGAACTACAGTCTTTTATAGGGCAGATTAACTTTCTGCGAAGATTCATTCCAAATCTGGCCGAACTCCTCCGAAACATTACAAACATGCTTAAAAAGGATGTAAAAATAAAATGGGATTCTAAGTCCAAACAATCCTTCGATCAAGTCAAGCGAGCACTCACAGAAGCCCCAGTATTGATCAGTCCCAATTTCACTAAAGATTTTTATCTTTTTTCTTTCGCTTCTGAACATACTATAGCAGCGGTATTACTGCAGAAGAATAGTGAAGGGTATGAATAGCCCATAGCTTTCTTCAGCAAAGCTCTAAGAGATGTTGCCCTGAATTACAATATCATGGTGAAGCAAGCTTTTGCTTTGGTAAAAGCTATAAAAGACTTCAGGGTCTACATTCTCCATTCCCACACCATAGCTTATGTTCCGAACGTGGTAGTAAAAAATATTCTAACACAGGACAACCCTGATGGAAGAAGGGGAAAATGGATTGTTGTCATTTTAGAATACGATATTGAGATTAAGCCCACCAAACTAATCAAAGGCCAAGGCCTTGCTAAATTAATGGATGAATCTAACTTCCAAGCTCTTGACATTAATTTTCTAGACGTTGCAGATGAACAGGGTGAGATGGCGACTCCAAACGTTAGAGAGGTATTTCTCAACTCTCCATGGTATGCAGACCTTATATTCATTTTACAAAATTTACAAGCTCCCCCTGGTTTAAATAAGACTAAAGCTAGATTTTTAAAGTTGAAGGCTTTGAAATTCTGTATTCTAGAAGGAAATTTATATTGGAAAGACCCTGCAGGCATTCTGTTAAATTTTTTACTGAAAGATGAAGTTGATAAAGTGTTGCAGGAGTTTTATGCAGGGGAATGTGGTGGCCATTTGAACTGGAAGGTTACAACCAACAAAATACTTAGAGCTGGATTTTATTGGCCCACCTTGTTCACAGATGTGCATCAGAAGGTAACAGCATGTCACCAGTGTCAATTGTTTGAAGGCAAAAGGAAACTCCTTCCTTTACCTCTGAAACCTATATCAGTTGAAGCCCCTTTCTAGCAACGGGGGATAGATTTCATTGGAGAAATTCACCCACCTTCTTCAGGCCAACACAGGTGGATTCTCACAGCCACCGATTATTTCACCAAGTGGATCGAGGCAGTACCAAGTAGGCAAGCCACTGACTCTGTTATTATCAAATTTCTTGAAAATAATATTCTGTCTCGTTTTGGTTGTCCTAGGAAGATCATTACTGACAATGCAGTTGCCTTTCAGTCGAAGAAACTCATAGATTTATGCAATCGGTACCACATTGGCTTGGGGCATTCCACAACCTACTACCCACAAGGGAATGGGTTGGCGGAATCTTCAAACAAAACTTTGGTAAATATCATCAAGAAAACTTTGCAGGAAAACAAAAAATCATGGCATGATAAGTTGGTGTTTTCTCTATGGGCTGACAGACTGACCACCAAAAGGTCAATTGGTATGTCACCATACCAGCTGGTCTATGGTATAGAGGCTATTTTCCCCACTTCTTTAGGAGTCCCTATCATGAAGTTGCTACAAGACGTGCAAGCTAAGCCAAATGACTCACAGAGAAGAATCAACCAGATGATTCATTTGCAACAGACTAGAGAAGAAGTTTTCAACAAAACATAGGTCATCCAAGAGAACATCAAGAAGATCTTTGACAAACGAACCAAGGAGGACGATTTTGAGCTGGGAGATCTGGTGTTGAGGTGGGATGCCAGGAATGAGGACAAGGGAAAGCATGGGAAATTTGACCATCTGTGGACAGGGCCTTACATTATCCAAGCTTTCAGAGGAAACAATACTTTCTTGCTAAACAAGGCCGACGGGTTAGATCTGCCAGGAGCACCTGTGAATGGCAGAATGCTGAAACATTATGTCCCGCCTCAGTAAAAGAATTGAAGAATTCACTCTCCATTGTACATACCAATTTAAATTTCAATTTTTACTTGCATTTTCTGAGTAAGGAACATTGGTCAGTCGGTTGAAGCCCGAAGAGAAGGCCCTAAGCTGTTGACCATTGTTTTTACAAGTTTGGAGAATAAGACCAATGAAGGCCACTAAGTAGATATGTTCAGAATTGTTATCCACATTTTTGGTTATCAAGATGATGACATGATAATGACATGGTGATAGAAGATCTGACTCTTCATTAAGATCATTTTCATGAAGAAAATTACACTTATCAGCTTCTCAAAATCACACTTTTGAAGATAGTACGCAGGCTGCATATATATTTCCCTGCGGAAATCAAGTATTTCCGCAGGCTGCATTCAGTCTGACTGCGGGCTTTCCGCACTGTGTTAATGGTCAGGGTGCGGAAATGTTTCTTAAGGGAGAAAAAGAATAAGTTATCGGTCCTTCTAGAAGGAATCTTCTAGAAGGATGAGTTGGAGTTCGAATGGTTGGCAAATTAATGAATCTCCAGATATCTTGGGATTACATTCTATCCAAGTAACTAAACAATCT
>JZKD02S0109408.1:0-13890 GCA_000966675.3 Picea glauca | reverse complement strand
AATAATAAGCGATTTTCACCGTCCTCCAACCATTCTTTGAAGCAACCTTCGATTGTGGGCTTATTCCAGCCTACCCTCGAGGGAAATTTGCTTGAAATTCTCGTCCAAATCTGGCATGCATGGGGGTAGGAAATAAATAAGTGAGAAACCGATTCTTCATTAGAAAAACATAAAGGAAAATAATTTGGGTCACACCAGCCGTATTTGATTCCATTATCCAAAGTAAGTAACTTGTTGTTAAGGGACAACCAGAAGGTTAATTTGCATTTTAGTGGAGAGTTCATCTTCTAGATTAACTTCCACCACCATTTGACATCGCTTGAATGTGAGACTTCTTGTAAGGCCTTATAACTTAGCTTCATAGTGAAAGTACTAGAGAGATGATTCTTTGACCAAACCAAGGATTCTGGTGTCTCTTCATCGATGATGAAACTAGATACTAACAGGTTTACAAAATATGACCAATCTGAGGCCTCCTGCCCACTTACACCCAGTGTCTCCGCGGACAACCAAGCTTCTTTTCCTCTGGATTCTAAAGCTGACTTGGCATCATGTAACTAGAAGATATTTTTATCTCTGAGGGATTAGATTAGAGCTTCCGATAGTTTGAAGGAATTTCTTATTCCTATCCATGGATCCTCTCCTAGGAGAACCGATTTATCATTCCCGATCTTCCATGCTACCCAGTTTCCTACTAAAGGGAAATCCTTTACAAAAGCTTTTCATACTATCGATCCTCTTTTGGAGTTTTGTGTCTCTCTTATCCAGTCCAAAATCGATTTTCCTGGGAAATATTTAAAGTGAAGCAATCTGCACCACAAGGAGGTCCCCATGATCATTCTCTAGAGACTTTTTCCACCTAGAGCTTGCACAAAAGCATGAATTTCTTTGAGTCCCCATCCTCCCATCTCCTTTGGGGCCACAATGGAGGACCACTTTGTCAGGTGAGTTCCTTTCATGCCACCCTGCCTTTCCCATAAATATTTACAGTTGATTTTGTGGATCTTGTTAAGGATGGCCTTTGGAATTGCAATCACTGACATCCAATAGACTAGGATACTTTCTAGTACCGACTTGAGTAAGATCAGTCTACCCCCACGAGACAGTAGCCTATTTACCAGACAAAGAAACATCCTTCTATTTTCTTTATCATCTAAAGCCAATCTGTGATGCGATACTTGTCAGGTTTTTTATAAAATCCAAGATACTTAAGACCTTCATCCATTCTTTGGGTGGGAGTAGGAAAAAGTCTTTGTACCTATATAACCTCTTCATCAAACCATTTGTGATAAATCACTAAGGATTTGTCAAAATTAATCTCTATACCGGTTGCACTACTAAAAGAGTCTAGCATCTCTTTGAACCTTTGAATTGCCTCTATCAATCCTTGTAAACAACAAAAGAAGTTTGTAGATGTGGGATATTGATTCCCTCTCTGAGGGTTGGAACCCACTGATGCTGCGATGAGAAATTTCCTCCTTGATCGATCTACTTAGAGTGATAGCTATTATAAGAAAGAGGAACAGGGAAAGGGGACATCCATGTCTTATTCCTCATTAGGCGTTGAAGAACCTCGATGGAGAGTCGTTAATAAGAACCGAAAAAGAGGCCGAGTCGACACAACCCATAATCCAATTGACTATTAGAATGGTCATCCCCATTTGAACAAGGGATAATCCTAGAAAAGACCAGTCGACCTGTCGTATGATTTTGCGAGATCTAATTTTAGTAAGGCTATTTTTTCCTTGGATCTGTTAGCTGAGTGGAGAACTTCTTGGGATAAAATCACTGCATTAAGAATTTTTCGATTGATTAAGAAACCAAATTGCTCTTCCCCAGTGATCTCACTTAGCATTGGCTTGATTCTGATTGCTAAGATTTTCATGATTAATTTATAAACCACATTGCAATTTTCGAGAGCGGCAGTCTTCTTCGGACCAACCAACCACGAACCAAAATCCGAGCTTCCGGGGAGTATCCTAGCAGATGGCGCCAGTTTAAGTCCATCTAGCGGCGTCGATCTCGACTTCTTTTCCACAGAAGTTGAGCTATTAATTAGAATTAAATCATCCACAAATAGCACAATTCTTTTATACAGGAAGTTGAGCTATTAATTAGAATTAAATCATCCACAAATAGCACAATAATGAGGATTTTTCCATTCCGATGACAAATATTAAGATTTAGTTCAACTTCGCAATGAGAGAATCCATAACTAAGAAAGAAATTATGAATCTTCTCATACTAGGCATGAGGTTTCCGCTTGAGTTTATATAAATATTTCTTAGGTTTGCAAAAGGGTGTAGTTCCGATTGAAAAAAATCCAAGTGGTTGTTGCATAAACATTTCTTCTTCAAGATCTCCATAAACAAAGGCACTTTTGACACCCATTTGATGAACCTCCCATCATTGAGAAGAAAATATAGAGGGTATCATCTAAATTAAGTCCATCCTATCTCTTGAGAAAAAGTTTCATTGTAGCTAATACTTTTATTTTGTGAAAAACCTTTGGCAACAAGCCAAGCCTTATGCTTGTCAATCTATCCATCAACACCATACTTGGTATTATAAACTAATTTACAACCAACACCATTCTTACTCTTGGGTGAGGGGACCAATTCCCAAGTCCAATTTCTTATCAGAGCCTTATTCAACTACCATAGGTGCTTCCCATTCAAGGAAGATTTTGCCCTGATTATAAGTAGGGTCTTTGTCAATGTCTACCTTGGTGACAAGGGCTCAAAGAGTAGGAGTGTGTCGATGAGGGCCAAGTTCAACATTAGTTGGAAGAAAATTGACAGATTTAAAAAGAGTATATAAATCCCATTTGAAAATAGGATTGGCTTGTCTAGAGCACATGACTTAGAATAAGAGTTGTCTTTAACATTATTGAGTTGCACAACCATTGGAATGCTATAAGGTGCAATCATTATAAAAGAAGTGTCTTCAATAGAGTTGGTAATATTGTCACTATCAACTTCCAAATTCCTTGTCATTGTAGAAATTCTTCTTGAGGAAACACTCATAAAGGGAGAATCATCATCAAAGTGTGGAAAATAATTTCTATTGAAACCATCTGAAATCATCATTGGAAAGTAGTGGGAAATATCCTAGTGGAATGTGAGTAATAATTTCATGAAAGACAACATCCTTCACGCATTCATCTTATGGGAGTAAGGCTCATAGAGAGGATAATCCTTGGAAATTTCATTCTAACCCACCAAAATACATCAAGTAATTTTAGGCTCCAACTAGTTCCTCTTCTCCTTGGGAATATGGGCACATGCATTTGACACAAAAATTCAAATATGTGAAAATGAAGGTTTGTTGCCATACCATTTCTCATAAGGGGTCATACCTTGATAACATGTGTGGTATTCGATTGATGAGGTAAGCTGCACAAAAAACTACCTCTCCCCATAAATTAGACTTGATTTGCTTGGATTGAAGCATGCATTAATCCATTTCTAGAATAACTTTACTCTTATGGTCAAAAACTTTGTCTCCCTATGAAACAATATTTTGCCAAGAGATGCCATGATTTTTGAGAAATATTTGGAAATCATTGTTGGTATATTCTTATCCTTAACCAATTTAGAGACACTTGATTTTTGTCTCTGTTTGATTCTCCAATAATATTTGTTTTTTTTGAATTTTCTAAGACCTTTATCCTTTGATTGAATAGTATATATCCAAGACAAATGGGAAAAATAATTGGTAAAAGTAAGGAAGTACTTATCCTCCCCAAGAGAATGAGTGGTCCTCGATTCCTACAAATGTCATTATGAACCACCACAAGGCGTTGATACAATTTTCTTGCTTTAAGAAAAGTCTCTTGATGGTGTTCCCCAACATACACCTTTCACATACACCATTGGGTGGTTCAATTTGTGGAATATCATCAACCATATGTTGCAAGGTCAAAAAGTTTGTATGACCCAAACATTGATGCCATTACTTCTTAGTGTCGTCAACATTAGTGACCATTAAATCAACAAATCCTTTTTGTTTTTAGGAAGGGATACTCCCCCAAATTGTACATATGATAAATTAATCAAACTGTCCTAAGATGACCACTTTAAAACTACCATCTATCTCTTTGATTACCCATATATCTAGCCATAGTTCCACCCTTTTCAATGTGGATGAAGCAGTAAATAGAAATAAGGTAGGTGTAGTGTTACTTATTAGTAAATATAATATTCGATGTGGAAATAATATACTATAGCAAGATTTAGAGGAAAAATGACAAATTATAGCAGTAATAGGAAATTTGTATGTGAACCAAAATACCCAATTAGCAATACCTTTATTGATGAAATAATTGTTCACTTTCCTCTTTGAGGGGGAAATGTCCAATTGAGTAGAGCTCCAATTACAATATGCTTCACAAGACATCTCATTACCTTTCTTATACTTATTTTATAGTTTCTATTTAACCTCCTAGGAACTTACTAGTGAAGGAACCTTCTAGTAAGCCTTCCTACAATTATTGCTTTCACACTATATCTACTAGACAGACCTTATTTAATAGAGATGGACTCAATAAATAGAAACATATATATCTAATTAACAGGTTAGGGCAGGGACCTAACATGCCCTCCTCCTTATAAAGAAACCTTATCCTCAAGGTTGGAGATGAGGAAATTGATGAGGATCTCTATTGGTTACCACATGTCATCCTCAGGCTATGTATCTTTCCATTGTATTGGGACCTCTTGTATAGTGTGCTAGCGGAGACACCACTTTCTTTTGTCGAGGATGGATTTGGGCTGCAACCAAATGCAACCTTCTTTGTATAGTTTTGGAAGGATAGTTTGAATATGATAATTAGATTCGACTACTTTCTTTCAGCGAGAGACATGAAATATTGGATGAATTTTACAGTAGCTAGGAAGCTCCAATTCGTAAGAAATTATTCAAATATGTTTGAGGACCTTATAAGGGCCATAAAAATTGTGATCAATCTTTTGGTGGTGGTTGTCTTTGAATGAGGTTTGGTTAAAAGGATGTAGATATAGGAACACTTAATCCCCTTTCATCAAAATGGTGTTCGAAACGATGTTGATTAATAGGCTCCTATGATCTAGTTTTGAACCATTACTAGATTATCCTTGAGAGTGTGGAGAATGTTGGCTTGAGTTGGGAGGTTTTTTTCTACCTCCTACACCTTAGAGACTCTTGGTAAGTGGGATAATACTGATGGGGGATTTTAGCCTAAAAAGCCTCAAAGGGAGTCATTCAAGTGGCACCATGATAAGTTGTATTATACCACCATTTTTCTAACCACTGGACCCGTTGGGATCATCTCTCTATGTTAAAGAACCACAAATACACTTCCAATAACTTGTTGACAACTTCAATTTTACCATGATTTTGGGGGTGATATGTTGTGCTAAGATTCAATTGAGTGACTTGGAGCTGAAGCAACTCTTACTAGAATGTTCTAGTGAAGGTGGGGTCACAACTCTTCACAATCAAGTGTGGCATACCATGGAGTTTAAAGATATTATCCATGAATACTTGAGTGATCGTAGAGGCCTTGAATGGGTGTTGTAGAGCACATAAATGAGCATGATTGAAAAGGTGATCAACCACAACCATGATTACAGATTTATTTCCATATTTTGGTAAATCAAGAATGAAGTCAATTGAAATGTTAGAAAAAATAAGGTATCCCAACACAAGATGAACACCTTAAGAAACCACTCACACAACTAGATCAAATATCATAACACCAATGTTTTTAAATGGATAAAACCCTCTAAGAGGGAAACAATCCATGGCCCTAGCCAACATGGCCACTTGAGGAAATATATTAATGCAGGAGAAATATATTTTACAAGAGAGTTTCTCACAATCAATCATTAAAAAATGACCCTCCATGCTCTTTAAATAGAGATCATGGACCAATTGGGTATCAAGCCATGGATCAACATAGTTGTTAAGATTGAGGATAATATGATCCATTGGATCACTCTATGTCTAGAAGATATCACAACCATTATTTTACATAAATACAAATGAATACTAAAGAAACACAGTTTTACCTAAAGGCACATTAGACAAGTTTATCTTAACTAACTCCTAAGTTTCTAAATATCTTAATATCCCCCATTAAGAAAAAATTGGGATAGGATTGAAGGATTTACAAATATGACCCAATAGGACAAGGAAGGAGGCATTAGAGCCTATTCTCCTTTAATGACAACTTCCTAAACTCCTAACATAGATTGCAGTTTGGAAATATTTGCTTATGTAAGAGACTTTGTGAAAATGTTTGCAAATTGATATTCTATAGAGAAAAAGAACACTTCAAGAACTCAATCATGAATGAGATTTCTGATGAAATACATTTGTAGCTTAATGTGTTTTCTACGTTGATGTTGCATTGTATCTTTGGTAATATTGATAGAAATTTGATTGTCACACCATAGGGTGTTTGGTGATTTTGTTGGAATCCAAACTCCAAAAGGATCCATTGAAGCCAAAAGGCCTCTTGAATTGCATTCATCATTTCTCAGTACTCTACTTTTGCTAAAGAAAGAGAAAGAGCCTATTGTTTCTTACAAACCCAAGAGACATGTCTAGAACCAAGACTAAAAACATAACATGTCTTAAAATTTCGATCCCGAGGGTCATCAGCCCAATTTGAATTAGTGAAACCAACCAACAAAGGAGTCCCCCCTGAACTGTAATGTATTCCAAACCAAATTGTACCTCGGATATACCGAAGTATCCTTTATGTTTCTTTCCAATGGATTTCATGGGGTATTTGCATATACTGGGAAACAAGACCAATATCAAAGGAAATATCAGGATGGGTATGATTCAAATACAAAAGGATATTAACTAAATGACGATACAAAGTGGCATCGACTTCAGAAGTAGTGAAGGTTGTATCAAGGTTGAGTCTAGGCTGGAAGGGAGAAGGGGCTAGTTTACAATATTCCATGTGAAAGCAATGAATAAGGTCAATTTGCTAAATTTCCTGAAGGTCAATATACTGGGAAAGGGAATTTCCTTCCTTAGTTTGAAATACTTGGAGGCTAAGGAAATAATGCAAATAACCTAAGTCTATTTTTTCAAATTTATTTTTAAGCTTGGATTTCACATGGGTTAAAATTTTAGTGTCACTACCAGTGAGGATTAGGTCATAAACATAAAGAACAAGTATTATGATATGGATTCCTACTTTCTTCGTATATACATCGGTGTCATCATGACATCTATAAAAACCAATGTCAAGAAGAATGCTATCCATTTTAGCATACCAAGCTCGAGGAGCTTGCTTAAGACCATAGAGATATTTCTTAACACGACAGACAAGGCTGGAGTCATTCTGAACATAGCCAGGAGGTTGTTCCATGTAGATTTATTCTTGCATATCCCCATCCAAGAATGTGTATTTGACATTCATATAATGGACCTGCGATCTATGTGACATAACAAGGGCTAGAAAAAGGCGGATGGAATTAATTTTGGCTACGGGGACAAAGGTTTCATTGTAGTCAATTCCTTCAACTTAAGAGAATCCTTTAGAAACTAATTGGGCCTTATGTCTTTCTACACTTCCATATGATGCATACTTATTTATGTATAGCCATTTACATATGACAATTTTTCTTCCTTTTGGAAGAGGTACAAGATCCCAAATATCATTTTTCATTAAGGAACGCTATTCTTCATTCATTTGTTGTGTTCCAATCTAGATGACCAGAAACTTCTACAAATGTGTCTAGATCACGAGTCTCTAAAACTTGATCCAAAATAGAGGAGGCTTGTTGGAACTATGAACGTGTATGATGTTGATTTGTAGGATCACTGACAAGATCACTAGTTGCTTCTCATGTTGAACAGACCCATCTGGGAAGTAGTGGTGCTGGTGAAAATTCATGTTCAATGGACTCATCTGGAGGAAGGTGAGCAAGAAGGGGTAGATTTTCATCCTCACTATCATCATCTGAAGAAGAAACCAAAATAATACTAGAATATGGCACAAATGTTGAAGATGATGGGTTGAAGAAGGCACATATGTCAAATTCATCTCATAAACCGAGAGTTTTTCATCAAATTTAACATGTCTTCTAATAATTATTTCATTAGAATGAGGTTGAAGAAGTCTATAACCTTTGAAATATTTAGAATATCCAACAAAAAATCACTTCTCACTTTTAGGTTGTAATGCTTTCCTTTTTTCATCAAGAATGTGATCCCATGCTTCACTACCAAATGCACAGAAGTGACTTACATCTTTCTTAATTTTAGTCCATGCTTCTTCTGGTGTTATATTTTTTAAATCCTTTGTGGGAATGAGATTTATTATGTAATTTTCACAATCGATGGCTTCTACCCAATAATGAAGACTTAATCCCTTATATTGATCATACAATTATCCATTTCCTTTAATGTGTGATTCTTTCTCTTATCGACACCATTTTTCTATGGTGTATATGGAACAATATGTTGCATTTGAATGCCATGTGTAGTGTAGTAAGTTGTGAATTTGTTGTTAACATATTTACCTTCATTATATGTGCTAAACCTCTAAAGTTGATGCTCATATTGTTTTTATACAAGGGCCTTGTAAACCAAAAACATGTCAAAAACTTCACTCTTAAGTTTTAAGAAATAAACCCAAGTGCGTCTGGATAAGTCATTAATGAAATTTAATAAGTGCTTGAACCCAAAAAAAGAAGGAGAAGGAAACAAACTACACAAATCAATATGAACAAGATGCAAAGGGGCCAAGGCATGCCAAGAGGCATGTTTGTCAAAATTGTCCTGATGATGTTTCTCGAGGACACAACCAACACAAACACCATTTTTGCAAGAAATGAGAGGAAGAACAATCACCATATTTTGATTACATGTTGTAATCAACATTAGTTTAGATGACTGAACCGCTCATGCCAAATTTTTCTCAAGTAATCACTATGAGCAATGATAACTGATGGAAAATATGATGACCGAAAGCTATCAAATTTGTACAACTTGATAATATCATCACAAATTCTAGTTGCTAGGACATGCTTAGGATATTTTAAATCCTTGATTACAACTCGGTGAGGTGAAAACTCTAATGTTTTACCTTCACTTGAATGAGTGATATACTATACTAATCCAAGGTTGTAGGAAATACTTGGAACACATAATACATCATTGAAATGACCATTATCTACTTGAACTGTTTCAAACCCTACAACACTAAGAGATCTATCATCACCAAAAAATATTTATTTGGTTTTACATTCATTAAGAGTAGAAAAAATGGCTTTATCTTTATCCATATGATAAGATGCTCCATAATCAATAAGCCACTCATTAGAAGAAATAGATGTTGCATTGAAGGAGAAACTAGAAGAAAAATGTTCAGTTGCGTGGGAAGAAGAATTATAAGAAAAAAGGATCAATATTGATGTTGTGATTCTTCATTGTTGCTTCTAAGGCTTCCCTCTTTTAAAAAAATTTAGACTCTAGATGACCATCTCACCCACAAAAATTGCAATGCATGTTAGTCTTCTTACATTTTGATTTTGGTCTTTTGTCACCATTGTGAGGAGAATATGGTTAAGAGGGTTTGGGATCCTTGTTTTTCTTGTTGTTTCCAGGATGTTTCTTCTTTGTTTGCTTGGATTTATCTTCATGTTGGACCACTAAGGCTTTGTTGGATGTACCTCTAGGTGCTAATCACTTCAATATGCAAGAGCTTGACTTGCTTTATAATCAAAGAATAAAAAAATTACTCAAGAGAGGGTTTTGTGTATGAATACCCAAGAGCTTCTCTGGTGGCATAAAAAATAGATACAAACATAGAATATGTAGTACCAAGCTTAGAAAGAATAACATATATACCTCTATCATCCTTCATGTATATTTCACATTATTTAAGTAAAAGTCTGAGTGTTTTGAACTTATATAAATAATCTTCAATGGAATGGAAATCATTAGGACTTAAAAACATTATCTTATTCTCCATTTGTGTTGAGTACACTGTTATCACATGATTTGTAGTTGTTCAAATCCAAACACAAGATCACCAAATATTGTGTAACTATAAGAAATCCTACCACTATCACCTTAGCAAGAAATACCTTTGTTTTAGTGATGGAGGAGGTCCACCACAAGGGAGGCTTCCCTGGTGACCTCAAGTGATCAAAGTAGCAAGTTTGACAGAAAAGCCTACCGCCCCCTCTCTTGATCACCAAAGTCAATGTCTAGGTCAAGGAGAAATAAGAGTTAAAAGGTGGTTTGAGTACCTTCCCAGGGAAATAACACTTATAAAATATATATGATTAATTCCAAGCACAAGTAAGTAAGTATCACCTCTTTAGGAAACTATACAACAAGATTTAATACGGCTGTTATGAAATTGCAATAGTATGACAATTTATAACAACAAATACAAATTAGTAACAAAAAAAACAATAGAGTTCGGAATTGCATTAATTGACAATGATCCAAAAATAATCTAGAGAAGACTAAGGATAACTCAGAATTCACAGAAGCAATTCAAGAAGCTCAGAATGGCCTCAGTAGACAGAGAAAGGGAAAAAAATCAAAGTCTTCAAAACTCAGTGAAATTGGCAACATCGTGAATCACAAACTTTCCAACGACATAAACGGCTCGTAAAACAGAGTTACAGATCAAAATATATTCACGGTCAAAGTTTTGTTCAACCTAGCCCAGTTAGCAGAGACGAGTCAACATCTGTACTACTGACGTAAGCATTAGTACAGATGATGTCAGCATCCGTACAGTGTATGTGGCACACGTAGAGGATGACATGTGTCATGCTAACGTTAGAATGACGTCAACATGATGACATGGCAACACCAGAGGCTACCACGTGTCACTCATTTTTGGCATTTTCAGGTCAACATGTGGACCAATGAGGAAGTGCCACGTGACAGACCATATAACCACGTGCCAGGTCGTACGGGACGTGGTAGACACATGGCATCCATACCATACGTGGCAGGCTGATGTGGCAGATAGGTGACATGGTAGGATGACTGTACAGGTGAATGATGTGGGCCAATGGTTGGCTTACACATGGCCCAGTCATGGGCTGCCACGTGGCAGTGGGAAAATTCCCAATGAGGGCCAATAACCAAAATTTCAAAATTGAAAAGCAACCCACCAAATCTGTCGGAGGTCCCGCCAAATCTGGTGGTCGACCTTCCGTTATCATCCAAATCCGACAAGACTCCAAACTTGGCAGTGGTTTAAACCATATATATATATATGTTGTTGTAACTACAAGCCCAAAAGGGGAGGTCCGCGGGCTCGACCCCGGGACCTCCCCCAACCAAACGCCTTACATAGAATCCACTAGCCGTTGAGCCAAACAACTCCATTGGTTAGTCCGCTCGACTTTTAAATGATGAGTTTTCCAGTGGACAGAGGAGGAGGGTGCTCGACGATACGATCGTGCATGTTTTACGAGGTGAGTACGGTGAATTAATTGCAGGTTCTAGGCACGAAAACCAAGACGATATTTCTCATGGGCTTGGGAGTGCCAGAGTCGTATTGAGGCGTGGAGACAGACAATTTTGGGTAATTCGATGTCGCGAATTCAATGGTGTTGTCTGTTTTCTGATCTAAGAAAATCTTATGCATCTTAATTCCATAATGAGGTATACTTATGTTTGTTTCCAAATTCTTTTGTTGAGTTAATAAAAAGGCCTACCCATTTGAGAGCGGGACCCGGAGACGTAGTCCACCAGGGACAAACTCTGTTATCAAGTTTTTGTGTTCATATTTGATGCTTATGTTTCTTCATTATTGAGCTTTTCCTTCTTTATGGTGAACTTTAATTTATGCTCATTTAATACAATTCTTTATAAGTCACATCGATGAAAAGATCTTGGATCATCTTGGTATCAGAGTAGTCATATTTGACTTGAATTGTTAAGTGTGAATTCTTACTAGGGCCAAGCATAAGTAGGGTGAAGGAACTCTTAATACTTTCAATCCCGAATTTGGCCATGCATCCCAAAGGAAGAAAATGGCCGAAGAGGAAAAGCATGATGAACATGAGAAAAACTTCCATATGGTATTTTATCGCATGTCAGAAATGGTCGAGCGAATGTATGGAGACTACGAGAAGAGGATGATGAAGAAAGGGAAGAAAAAGGAAGCACAAGCTGATGATAATGCTTCAGTGAATCAAGGGTATGGAGGAGACCCTCCTTAGCCTCCATCTTTACCATCAAGTTCTATCTCTTCTTCCTCTGGGCATTCTCATCATTCTCATCATTCTATCCATAAAATTTCTTTTAAGAAACCATTATTAAAGCTTGATGTAAAATTTTCTTTACCTATGTTTAATGGAGATGCTAATCCTAAAAATCTAGATAATTGGATCTGACAGATTGAAGTATATTTCTGTGTTCAAAAAATTGATGAAGAGGAAGTTAAAGTGAAATTGGGTTCTCTTCGGTGTGAAGGTACCACTCTCATATGGTGGGAGAGCAAACCTCAGGACATAAGTAAGTGTGGTAATCTTCTTTCCTCATGTTTGGAATTTAAATCAGTGATAAGGAAGCAATTTTATCCATTGGGTTATTTACATAAATAAATGATGGAATGGAAAACTTTAAGGCAAAGTAAAGGTCAAAATGTGCAAAGTTTCATGGAAGAATTTAGGAAGAAAGCTCTTGCATTAAACATTCCTTTGGATTCTTATGAAACTTTAATGAAGTATATTGGCACACTTCACAGTTATATTCGTCTTACTTTATTATTGTTTAACCCCACCATTCTTGACAAAGTTTGTGTGCAAGCCACTCTCCTTGAGAACATGGGAAAGCACGTTCAAAAAGATCCCATAAAGAAACCTTCCAATCTCCCACATAAGCAGTTTAGGAAGTTTAAAAGGAAGAACAAAAAGACAGCCATTGTAAAGAGAGAAGAAGGAAATCCATCTTGCATTCATTGCAAGAAGAATGGTCACGATGATGAACACTGTTGGAAAATACATCCAGAGAAGAGACCGAAACAGTGTGGTGGAAAGAGGAAGACAAAGACCGTTGCTACAGGGCAACAAGCTCTTGGTTCTGATTCAGGAGACGAAGGAAAGATCACAACGGTTGGAGTACAAGGTAAATATTCCCTTCATGCTAGTTCAAATTCCAGTAATGAGTCTCATGATGATGAAATAAAGAGGAATGAATTATTTCATATAAGAGTTGTATCTAAACACACTAAGATAGATACATTTTTTAATCTGGTTCCCAAGTAAACTTGATATCTTAAGCACTTGTCAAAAAGATGGGTCTTGAAACTAAACCACATCCAAATAATTATCCTCTTGGTTGGGTATGTGATAAAGAAAAACTTAATGTCACCAAGCAATGTAGGGTTAGATTTGTTGTTGCTTCAAAGTCGATTGATGAAGTGGATTTGGATGTTGTATCACTTGATATATGTGGCATAGTGTTGGGGAGTCCTTATCTTTATGATAGAAAAACAGTGTTCTTTCATCATGAGAACAAATATCACCTTACTAAGGGGGGAGTGGAATATATTGTTAGAGCCCACAACATGAGGGTAAACAAAACACTTTTTAGTGCAGGACAAATGAAGAGACTCATAAACACTAATAAGAGATATGTACTTATGGTCGTAAGGGAAAAGGATTGCGGAACATCCGACACTTTTCAAGGTGTGATCCTTCTCATAAGAAAGAATTAATTTATATTGTTTCTAAGTATGATAACATTTTCCAGGAACCAGATGGATTACCTCCTAAGAGGGAAATCCAACATGAAATACATCTTCAATATGATTCTCCTCTTCCTAATGTGGGCATGTACATGATGTCAGTTGTAGAGATGACAGAGATCAAGGGGTCATCAGGCCCATCTCATCTCCTTGTGGTTCTT
>JZKD02S0109397.1:10101-24511 GCA_000966675.3 Picea glauca | reverse complement strand
AGGAAACACAATTCATTACCCAATTTACAAAGTGAAAACAGAAACCCAAATGAATCATCGTCATTCTCAAATACATCCAGTTGGCCTTCTCATTGGATTTAAGAAGATCCATCTTCATAACCATTGAATAAATCTTCTTGGATTTGATGAAATGTAGACCTTCCAAAGCCCATAATGGTGACATCTTACGTTTGATGGAATGTAGACTTATAATTAACTTCTTAGAAACAAAAATTGGCATTTCTCTTTTCTAATGGGATGATATACTTCTTATTCTCTAGAGTTTTGTGCAATTGTACACTGAATAACCTTCTATCCAAACCAGAACAGCAACTTGCTTCCATTTTTTATGAAAGATCACCTTCACCACATGAAGAAAATTTCTCTCTGTCTTTTGGAAAATATTCCAACATTGGTTGATGAGATTTCAATAAACCATCTCTTCTTACCATTGTAATCTCGACTTGATGTACTAGCAGATACATCCATAATTTGAAAGTAAATGGCATAGGATCTAAGAATATGCAATAAAAATCCATCAAGATCATCTTAGAATACCAATTTAAGGCCTCTGTCTACGATTTGAATCTTATAGAACACATGGTATCTGCAACTATATAAAATTGTTCAATGTTGGCAATTTGTTTGATTTCCCAACCTGGCAAAGTTAACAAGCATAGAAGCATCAATGGTAATTTTAGTTCAACACTACTATAAAATCTTTGGCCATGCTATCTGATGGGTTTTTTGCAAGCCTATTTGTCACAACTCCAAAAATAAACACTTTACTCAACATACACACAAAATATCCATCCAATTCATCATATACAAAGATAAAATAATAGAGTGCATTTCAAAGATTCTTGTTGGCCAAGAACTCTCCAAATGCAACAATATTTGTCAATATTCTAACATATCTAGTAAGATTTGAAATGTACAGATAAATGGGCCATGATTTGAATCTCATATCTCTTTCCTGAGATCAAACAAATAGACCAATATAGACTTGTTTATAATTCCAAACAAACCATTCAAATTTTCAATGGAGTTTTTTTTTTAGTCTTTTTGCTCAAACTAAACAAGACCGTATCCATTTCACTGACAATTTTCATCTGTGGCCACTTTGCAAGAAAGAATTGGACAAAATGAAAATATTGTATCATGCAATGCTCTATTATGTATTGATTGATCAGAGAGTTAATGAAGTTTAACTCTTTGTCCTAGGGTCTATTTTKCTCAGTTTGATCAATAACACAAGACTTTTGATCATTATGTTACCTTCAACAGCTGAAGGAGATTACCTACCAGGTTAAAAAAAACATTAAATTTGAGTCAATATCATTATCATCCTAATTTTAGGCATTATATAAATTGTGTTCCTCCAAAGTTACATCCTTATTAGATAGTTTTTCACACTTAACAATAAACTTAATGATCCTGAATGAGATCCAACCTTGTAATGGAAGAATCAAGCATGTAGATTGAAGCATACCAAAAATTACCTGAACATGTTGTCACTGCCAAATTCAGCTAAGATTGTAAGTCTCCTCACTGTCTTCATGAAATCTATGGATTCAATTCAAAGACAATAAAATATTTGCTTAGTTGCCTGAAAATGCATATAAGAAATTATTCCTAAACTCAAGAAGAAAACACAATAGGAAAGTTATTCTAACTAATACATAAGATTTCTCTCACATTGTAGTTGCTTGTGCTTTCGATTTTCTTAGAAAAGACAACATTAACATGATATGCAGAGATACTTTGTAAATCAAAGAAAATAGATTACAATTGTTTTCTTTTAGCCTTGCCCAAGCCCTAATTTAGTAAATGGATCAGGTGTAAGTTTTGAAGTGAGATCAAATTACCTAGAAGGTTCCTTTCCAACCTGCCTCATAATGTTACCAATATCCTTGTAGATAATACGGTTTGATAGCTCTAAATATTCAATACCAAGCATTTTTCATAACATGTCATAGAGTTGTTTATAATTGTTGAACATTGTCAGATCAAGGGTTCGACATGCTTTTTCAGTCTCACTAAAGACATTGCAGGGGAGAAATGTATTCTTTGATGTCTGTTCATACCCAAAAATTTAGACCCTATTTCTCCATACAGTGTGATAATGTATTTGTCCATGCTCTTCACTCTTTCCACTTGCCCTTCAATGTAGGTAAGGTAAGACAACTACAAGGGCTCTCCACTCGTGATTTGAGGGAACCCATGGAAAAATAACTCTAAATCATTTCTAGTACCATAAAACTAGGGAGAAATACCTCTAAATTGTTTCCATTACCAGAAAATAGGGGCGAAAAAGTTCTCCATCATTTCCATTACCAAAAAATCGGGGCGAAAGGGAGTATCCAGTTCGAATTTTAATCTAGAACAAAATGCTATGTGTATTGAAATACTCCAACAATAGTATGGGTATCATGACTTTTACACCATAGTTCATTTAATTAACTTTGGGAACCATTTTCCTAAAGTTAATTTCACTCATAAAGCCATAAATATCCCCTTTAATTAACTTTAGGAACCATTTCCCTAAAGTTAATCCCACTTAATTAATTCATAAACCCTTTTTATGACTTTCCCTCCTATTTTTAATTTAGAAAAGAAAAAAATATGAGAGAAATTCCATATTTTTCCAATAAAACAAGGAGAGGTCTCCCCCCATTTCATTATCACTCTTTCATCCCTCTTTCTCTCATTTTCCCTCGTTGTGGATTTTTTCCCTAGGTTTGTGCCTTTACCAATGAAACCCTAGTTTCTTGAGGAGCACACTATTGCATCCATCTATAGCCAGAGGAAAGAGAAACTACAACCACACACTCAAGGAAATCAAATAACCCTCTGAAGGAGAGGCCAATAGAATATAAACACCTTCAAGATCTCTCCATCAGTGATATTGTGAAGTCTACCATTTGGGTAATGGATTCATTTATTCTTTGATCAAATAGTTGTTCTTGTCTTTTATTTTTTTGTTGCATTTTACTTCCATATATAGGAATAACATATATTAGAGAATAAATTGGTTCATTGAAATATAGGATTTTTAGTTTTCTAACTCATTTGTCTGTAATCTTGTAGCAACCACAAGATTTGAAAAGTTTCTCACTTTGTTTGTACATTTGCACCAATAGAGTGGTGACTCCACTAGGGATATGAGACAATCTCAAGATCCTTGATTTTGGGTGTGTGGTAAATGAGCTTATTTGTCTTTTATGAGTTTTTTAGGTTTTTTTGACTTTTTTTAGCTTTATGTGTCGTGTTTGCAAGTGACAAGGGTTGGAAACCACAAAGGAATCCCACAGAGTTGAGCTCCCAGGTGCAGGAGACCTCCTAGAGACCATCACACTTATTGGGGTCAACAAGTGCATTGACCAATGCATCAACAAGGTCTGGTTCCTTTGTTTGTCAATGTAGGAAACATGGTACCTTTCGTCATGGGCCAACACACTTTTTGAGGTAACTTTCTGTAGGGGTTAAAAAATATATTTTTTCTAGTTTTTATCGCTTTCGTGTGTCTACTAGGTTTATATTTAGGGAATGTGGATGATTAGTTAGATTTTAGCTTGTAGGTTTGGCTTAAAACCCTTAAAAATCCAAACGATTGAGGAACAAACCCCCTTATGGTTTTACTACCTTTCCTTCAAGAGTTTTTTTGAGGGTTTGACTCTTTGTTTGTTCTCTGCAAATAGGTTGTAACTTTGCATTTCAATGGTTGTTTACATCTATAGGTTTATTTTCTTGCAATTTATTTCATTTTAATTTGAAAAATCAAAAGAAACATAAGCATATAGATAGTTGCATTGCAATTTTTTTAATTTTTTGTTATAGTCATGGACCATTTCATTTTTGCTATTAAAGAATGCTCATGTAGGTCAGATTTGCATAGATCCTGTGTGAATGGCATAAAAAAAAAAATTAAAAACCCCAATATTGGTCGCTTTAGTGACCAACCTGTTCGTCGCTAGTATAGCCAATTGGTCGCAAACATCAACGTGTTAGTCACTTTAGCGACCAACCTGTTCGTCACTAGTCAGTTAGTGACTAACTGATCCTCCTTTTGACCTTTTTAACTGATGGTTTGGTCGCTCTAGCGACTAATATTCGTCATTCTAGCAACTCATAGTGGTTTATTGACTAAGTTTACCAGGGTTGTTTTGGTCACTCTTGCGACTAATATTAGTCATTTGACCGACTAACATTCGTCACTAGCCGAACATTTCCCTATTGTGAATAGGCTTCTTTTTCCAGTCGCTAGACCAGCGAAGATCCATGTGTGGTTGCTAGACCGACGAATTAATTCCGATGAAAAAAAAAATTATCTTGGTCGCAAAAATGACTCTATGCCAAGGAAAATTCGTCTCTACTTCGTCGCAAAAATGTTCAAATTTAATAGTTTCCCCAACATGACTAGCAAAGGTTGGTGAACTCTTTTTATTACTCTTTAGGTTCATCTTCCTCTTCCTTTTAGACTTCTAGTTACTAGTATCTAGACTTTCACCAGAAGAGGCAAAAGGAGAAGGAGTAGACTTCGTGTATCCAGAAGGTGAAGGATCAACATACATATGATTCCTATGAAATAAAGTGCTTATCTGAGAATAATCAATAGAATTCAGGACATTCAGAGTGGTCCACAACCAAACCAGTAATCCTACACACAACCAAACCCTAGTCCTACATTCAAAGTGGCTATCAAGGGGGCACCAATGTTTCCAAAGAAAGGAAAAGCACGAGAATTCCTTTGGGTAGTGGTTCCTTGGTTGGCATCCTCGATAAATTTGGCTAAATATTTCTTATGCACAAGTTTTTCCCTTGCAGGATTGTTCATGTCCATAAAAGTCTCACACACTGAATCTGGAGAACTAGTGGTATAAAAACCCATGCCCACTAAGAGGCGACTCCACACTTTCAAGAGAAAGACCAGGGGTCCTTTCTGACCAACGGAGCGGTTGTTTGACCACCTTGAATCAACGATCCAAAAGTGGTGATACTGACACAACCTAAGGCCAACAATACAAATCAACACTCCAATAAAAATTCCCAAGAGAAACATTGTAAGCAAAAACTTCTCCAAAACTTTAGCCCATGTGGATGAGGTCTTGAGTACAAAGGAATGAAAAAGTGGAAAGGTACCTTTCAAATGAATGCATGGATTGATTAAGTCTCGTTAACTAGCAAATGAAGGAGTGAGAATCAGTTATCCCAACCTCCACTAACCAAACTTATCATGTGAAATCACCCATGCTTCGCAGGGAACCCTCCAGCAGTACTAAAAAGTGTGATACAAAATCTACCCTAGGAAAAGAAACTAAGGTCACCAACTCGTAGTCAGCGTCTGGGGGGTACAGTCAACAGTCGGGATCAAACGTATGGGAAGGGTAACTAAGCCTGAAACTCTTCCAGAGGAATGACACCAGATGGGTTAGTATCACTTTAGGAAAATCCCCCAATATATTATCTCTCCATTGTGCTCAGTTAAGCTTTGGAGGAGATATCTCCTCAGATCTCCTATACACGACCTCATGTTTGACTCCTATGTTAGAGGAGATTCCCATCTATAGTTATATGACCATTGGATTTGAGACTCTCCCTATATCAAACTCCTATGTTCAATTTCTAGCCTTGGAGAAAATAAATCTCCAACATAAACCAAGGCCCTAACCATAAACTTGTTTGTGAACCCTAGAAACAAAGTCTAGTACATTAAAGTTTAGCATTTGTTTTAGTGGTTGATTTTACTCAAAGGGTATGGAGTGAAACTGATGTTGTTTGAGACTCTTGAAAAAATGAAACTTATAAGAACACTAGCAAAGAAAACTTTACGCTAATTCTTCAAATGAAAAAGAGTTTCAAAAAATAAAATGCACGAACAATCCTTCAACCCTTGAAATGCAATTTTTTCCTAAGCTAGTATTTTTTTTCTTTTTCAAATAACAATGCAAAGAAAAAAAGAGACCTAACTAGCAAAAAATCAGTTTTTTTTTTTTTTTTTCTTTCTACCAAAGCAAGCAACATTCCTAAAGACCTGAGTGCTAGTAAGCAAATTCTTTTCTTGAAAAGTTCAGATACAAGGGAACCCAAGAAGAATGACCAACAAACAAGTAGTTTTGTCTTTTCTGTTACTAAAAGAAATGAAATGCAAATGAGATGTGATTTTCCTTTTTCTTATGAACAAAGGGAAGAAGGAAGAGAGGAAGAAACAAAACACATAATAATCACTTAAACACAATAATCAAACTCGAAACTCAACCCAGCCACACACGATAGACCTTTTGACTCACATAAGGAACCTTATAACCAAAAACAAGATATTTTAGATGATTTACGAGTTTTCAAAGACTTAACATAGTAATCAGATGCAAAAGAAAACCCAGCGGGCTGAGATTGTACTGAAGAACCAAACCAGATCCTCCAAAACTAAGAGATAGGCTCAAAAATTTCAATTCTTACACAGACCCATGACTATGTACATTAGCACTCATGAACATCCACAGGTAATACAAAGGAAAATTGCGGATATATGTGACTCATAAATGGACAAAACTCAGATGCACCAGTAAAGCTTGAAAAATAAAAAATCCAATCCAGAAGGAGGCTTCGAGAAAATTTGGACAAAGTTTCTAGATGGAAAAAATTTTGAAAATAAATCCTAGAAAACTGGAAAAGTTACAGAAATCAAAAACAACACAAGACACCATAAGACTGACCCAAAGTAGGAGAATAAATCCCTAGTATGGTTGCCAATTCTATTATGGGGTTTTTTCCTTATGACCTTGGGTCATGTCACAGTAGAGCGAGACCATATGTAAAAGACAGAACCTACCCGCACACACAACAATGTTATAAGAAAATAACTACTTTGAGGAGAGAGAGAGAGAGAGAGAGAGAGAGAGAGGCCTCACACCTTGTATCCTACATATGATGTCGATCCTCACTCTCCACCTTTGATTTTGATCCTAATCTCTACTAGTATCAACCTGCAAAAGGAAATCAAGTCTATGTTGAAACAAGGTAGTTATGAACTCAAATCATACATATAATGTGAAAAAATTCAAGTATATGAAGCAATATAACATATATCAATAGATTGAATCAATTTACACATGTATGGAGGGAAAGAGAACTCTTTTATATAAAATAGTATAAGTAGGTGGTTACAACCTGAGTCTAACCACCAGCACTGCCTCAAAGCCAACCACTCAGGTTTCTCCATTGTTCCTTCAAGCATCAACTCAACAAAATGGCCCTTCCTTGGATGACCCAAAATAGATAGGAACACACCCTGTGGTCATATAAGAGAGAAGAAGGAGTACTATAAAAAAAGTTCTAGATCAGGGGATGCTACTCAGAGGATCAAGGAAAATAGGGAAGCTTGCAAATTCGTCAACATAATCTTACACCTAGGTTTTCCTCTATATCCATTTCCTCAAAGGTGAGTTTATACCATCCTCAAGGGGTTGAGGTGGTTGAATTCTGTTGTTTACAGGCCAAGGGGAGTTTGGGAACGAGCCCAACCAAAATACCCGCCCAAAAAATGTGAAATATTTTATATTTTCATATTTTTTGAGGGCGTCTGCGAGTTGCACACTAGCAAGGTGCGGACATCTACGGTTTGCACACAGGTGACTCACGGATGGCAACAAAAATGTTGTTTTTTATATTATTTTCATGAAGGAGGATGGGATTTAAGTTTGCAAGCTAGAGAAAATGGCTAGGCCATCTCACAAATGAAATTAATGTGGCAATTTGTGGTATAACAACAACAAATTGTTGGACATTGGGTTGAGTGATTGCCACAAATTTCGCGACATGGGTTAACCCCCTCCCATGGATCCTAACTCCAACGATTGTGGAAAAGACTAATGTCTACGGGTTTTTGTTTAACAGTAATCATAATCCAACAAACGGTATTGGAGCGACAGGTATCGAGTTCAAAACTCGCCTGGCACGCGCTGGGGGGGAGATTTTTGGACATTGTGTTCAGCGCTTCCTCCGAGTTTCGCAACATGGCTTAACCCACTCTCATGGATCCTAACTCCAGTGATTGTGGCAGAGACTAACTCCTGTGGGTTTTGATCTAACGACAATTGTAGTCCAACACACACATTTTCGGTGGTGCTTCATGTGAATTCACAAGACGCACCATGTCTGAGGCAAGCTAAATGCGTGAAGCGCACCACACAAAAAAAAAAAAAAATTTGAAAAAATTGCTAAATTGAAGTCTAAATTTAAATTTGATGTGGGAAAAATTAAAAAAAGGAAGTGACAAACAATGTACCTAGTGTCTTTTCGCCTGAGGAGGCATGGTTGGCTCATAGAGGAAAAATTAAATTTTCAACTTTTTTCCAAAATTGGAAAGAAAAATCTATAGTGACATGGAGGAAGTAACATTGTAGAGCACCGCAAAGAGGGAGGTTATAGAAGGAGGATGAGCATCATTGCTTGTGTGAGAGGTTGGAAGCACATAAGGAAATGCAATAATGAAAATCGGTTTGGTAAAAAAAAAAATATTTTACCCTATTACAGTGTGCTTGACAGTAAAATACACTGGTGCATTGGGTAGCGCATCGGTACGCTTTTTTTTTTATTTTACCCTATTGTGGTGTGCCATATACTCGGATGCACCAATGCATTCAATATTTCATAACGAACCACTTGGATTTGGATTTTTGGGTAAATATTAAAAAACCCCACTGTTGTATATATATTATTATATATATTGGAGTTTTGGGTATATATATATTGTTTTTCGGAGTGTCGGTATTGTAGACGCCCCCGTGCATGAATGTTATCCTAGAGAATTGTTATGCGTTTTATTTTTTTTAATTAAAAAAACTATTTTAGTATTTTATACTAATAACGGTTATTGGTGTGCTTTAGTTTGTCAACATCAATGCATTATGTTTTGGAGGACACCAGTGCACTCAGAATATGCAAGCACACCAGTGTAAAACCTTCAGTCGACCACCTCCACTAAAATCCTCTGCTTTAAATAGATAAGGGATGGTTTTTTTGAGGAGGTTGTATAAAAACCTCCACTACAAGGTGTTTTCCTTGTAGTTTCACAATACTTGATACTTTCGCAATTTAATAACTCTTGCTACAATTCCAACCAGCAATCTCTCATTCTCCTCAGCCTGCACAAACCAAGGAAGTGTACCCCCTTCTCTGCACCACAGCCCCTCAAGTTGTCCCACTTCCCTTCAAGGTCTCCATCTCTTACCAAACAAAAATTCTTAGAGTTGTGGCTTCAGGAACTCTAGCCTCACCAAAATGGAGTCTTTATATACATATGTACAAATGTACATCCAAATTCCCTCAGAATCTGCAAAACGTTGTGGGTACTCTTCACGCATGACCCCTTCATTTTCCCATGTTCCATCTTCAAGACCATAGCAAGTCCGTTAGACCTTTACCAAGTCGATGGCTCGATTCCTAAGCACTTTGACTTTCTGGTCCAGGATGCACACCAATTCCACCAAAAAGTCCCCTTTGTGCTCCGCCTGGATCACAATCCAATCAATCACATGGATAAGATCAGACATGCACTTCTTTAATAAGGACACATGAAACACATTATGAACTCTCATGGATGCAGGAAATGAAAGCATGTATTCAATTGGTCCTATCCTCCCTAAGATTTCAAATGGCCCACAATACCTTGTTTCCAATTTTGGGAAACTTCCCAATTTCAGTGAGTTCATTTTTTCCTTTACTTTTAAAAACACATGGTCACCAAGTTTGAATTCCCTATGTGCTCTACCTTTGTCAGTATAGCTCTTTTTTCTATCATATACAGTATTTAAATTCTGTTTTATTATTACCATATGCTCTTCCATTTATCTTAGCAATTCCAGCTCAATAACTTCTTTGTTTGTTGGGTTATCTTAGCACACCGATGTGTTTCATTTTCTACCATAGAAGGCTTCAAATGAGCTCATCTTCAATGATGTTTGATACCCATTCTTGTAAGAAAACTTAACCAAATGAAGATAGTCTTCCCACTTGGAAGGTCGGTCTATTACATACATTCTTATCATATCTTCAATTATTTGGTTGACCCTCTTGATCTGCCCATCTGATTTTGGATGATAGGTTGTGTTGAAATTCATATTTGTCCCAAATCCCTTGCAACCCTTTCCAAAAATTAGAATTAAACTTGGTATCTCTGTCAGATACAATTTCCTCAGGCACACCATTTAACCTAGAAATTTCCTTAATATAAATTTCTACAATGTTGGCTTCCTTATGCACCATCTTGATTGGAATAAAATTTCCATCATACATAATCTTGTCCACCACTACCATGATGGAATCATGTCGCCTTATTGTTCTGGGAAACTTGGTAATGAAATATATTGTAGCAATCTCCCATTTCCACTTAGGAATGGGAAATGGTTGTAGTAATCTCATTGGATGTTCATGCTCAATCTTTATCTTTTAACATTCCATGCATCTAGCAATAAAATCAATGACATCTTTCTTCATTTCAGGCCAAGAATATTAGCCTCTTACAATTGCAATGGTTTTATGGTACCCTAGATATCCATCACAAGGCACATTGTGCATCTCTTTCAAAACGAAATTTCTCAAATACTGAGAATTAGGAAAATAAAGTTTGTTCATGTACAATGTGATTTCATCCTCTTCCAGCTTGTAAGCTTTAAATTTTTGTTATACATTACTCTGTTGTAAACTTTCTTTAACATGTCCATATTGTTGGTCTTTTGTCACGATTTCTAAAATTCTATTTTTCAAATCTGAAGTGTACATACTAATGGTCATAGCATGCATTTCATGCACCCTTCTGTCGGGTGCATCAACCACTTTATGTTGTTTTTCCTTGATGTGCTTGATGTCAAAGTCATATTCGTTGAGAAATTTCAGCCATCTACTTTGTCAAGCATTCAATGTTGTTTGTCCAAACAAATATTTCAGACCATTATGGCTTGTTCTTAGCTCAAATTTTCTTCCCATGAGATAATTCCTCCACATTTTTAAGGCATCAACTATTGTTACCAATTCCAAGTCATGGGTAGCATAATTTTTTTCATCCTCTTTAATTTTCCTTGACTCATAACATATGACATGCCCATTTTGTGTAAGGACTCCACCAAGTGTATATTTTAACCTTATACAATATTTACTGCAAACATATTTTTAGTAAAAGAACAGAAAAGATACAATGGCAAATACAAACATTACACAAAGATTTTACCCCTGGAAACCCAAACTGGGAAAACCGACATATTTTATATTCATTCAGAGTGCTACATTCTTTACAATACAATATACATATAGGATCCAGCGGCATCCAAAAACCTAACCCAATGACCTGGATTAGTCAACAACCCTAATTCCTTAACCGGAAATATAAAATCATTGGCAAAAACCATGTTCCGAAAAACCGCCCAACGATGGACATTAAAATCGTGGCAACACAAAAAACGAGGCAAAAATGTGACATGTTTCCCGAGGCAAAAGAATATAACACATACCCAACACCAAGCCCTTCCTTGCATGCATTTGTGCACACAAAAAAATCCTCATCTAGATCTACAACCTTTAAAATAGGTCCACTAGTTAATAAATATTTCAAGTGTTGGAAGCTCTCCTCATACTTGGTAGTCCATTTCAATTGTATTCCTTTATTTTGCAAAGAAGTGATCAGGTATGCAATCTTGCAAAAACCAGCAATGAATCTCATGTACCAACTAGCTAGACCCATAAATGATCTGACCTCTAAAATATTTTTTGGCGTTGGCTAACTTTTGATTGCTTCAATCTTTTTTGGATCCACTGTTATGCCATCCTCTAAGACAATATGGGATTTGCTTCTAATAAAAAGTGCACTTATTCAAGTTGGCATACAATTGGTGTTCTCTCAACACTTGTAGCACCATCCTCAAATGTTGCTCATCCTCCTCCTTTGTCTTGGAGTAGATAATAATATAATCCAAGAATATGATAACAATTTTTTCCAGGTAATCTCTGAATACTCCATTCATTATACACATAAAATTAGTAGGTGCATTTGTCAACCCAAATGGTACCACTAAAAACACGTAATGTTTGTACCTTGTCTGAAATCTGCATAAATATTTAGCATGCTCCTACCCATGTCTTCCATTGTATCAACTTCCTGAATATTATGCACAGTCCTCATCCTATCGCATTTATGAGGGCAGTCTTTATACATGTGCTCCCCCTCGCATCCCAAACACTCTATGTGCTACTGCCTCGACCTTTTCCCTAAAGAATCCATCATATTAAGATCATTTTGTGCTTGCTTCCCTTGCTTATATGACTGTGAATTATTCCTAAAGAATGGTTGCTTGAACCCTTTATTCCTCTGATCCATCTTACCTTTCTTTTTGTAATCCCAAGCTCTTTGAAAAGTTATCCTTGTCATACTCTACTCATGCAAATACGTAGTTTTTCTCATGGCTTCTTCCAAATTCTTGGGCTCATCAAACTCAATTTTATCCTTTTATAATGATGGAAACCCACTCAAGAACCTATAAATGTTAACCTTCTCATCCCTGATGAAATCCACATATCTTAGAAGTTCGAAGAATTTCTTGACATACTCCTCCATGGTAATGTTTCTAAGATTAAGCTAAAAGAACCCTTGCATCTTCTTATCATAATAATGTTTCGATGGGTACTGCTTCTGAAAATTATTTCTAAAATACCTCTAAGATATTTTATTTTCATAAATATGCTTGACTTGTTTCAGTTGGTCCCACCACATGGAATCTTTCCCATGGAGATGATATATGACAACCTTTCCTTCCATATTTGATGAATAATTGTGTAGCTGAAAATATTTTGTCATGCCCCAACAACCAGGCTTCAGTTTCTTCTCCCTTCCTATGTTCTCCATCAATTTTTGGTGGCTTGAGCCTCCTGAGCTCTCCTTGAAAAAATTTTGACTTGGGCCTTCTCCTTTGATGTTTGACAGGAGACCTACTTGGGCTACTCTCTAATTCTGAAAATCCAAGTTCTCTTCTGGTTTCATGTCTAGGTGAATGGTGATGTCTGCTAACACTTTGTGAGTCCCTTGGCTCTCTCTAGTCATCCCTCCTATCATGAGATATGTTCTCTTATGCATGCCCTACACTGTTTGCATGTATAATGTTGGACTCCTTATTGATTTTCCTTTATAGGTTATTCAGACTCTAGAGCAACTAAGAAATAATTTGGTTATGCTCCTCTTGAGCTCTTAACAACCTTTCATTATCTACTCTATATCTTTTTACTTCCCTCTGCAATTTATTCATCAAATATGCAAGATCTACTCTACTTTTGTGTCTGTTGGACTCGGTTTCTACATTTCCTAGGCTAATATTTAATCCTCTAATTTCATCTACATGGCTGTAAGAACTTTGTGCATCGTCCATATCTTTAGTCCTTATTTATAAACCTAATTTATGTCCTTCTTGTACCTCTAATTCTATAAAAATCTGCATGCAACAATTACTGTTAGAATTATGCATACTGTAAAATATTCATTAATTAGGCTACATGTCATTCTTCGTCTCAATTTATGAAGGACAAAAATGTACTAGACCAAATTTTGATTCTTTAGATGCATTCTCATATGAATCATCTTCCAGATGATTGTATTCATACTTGATTCTGAGTTATGTGATAAAAGTTATAACTTTTTGAATTTTTCCAATTCTACTCAATTGTGACGTGTTTTGATTGGTGCAATCTAATTGTTATAGGAAAATCCCCCTGTGGATAGGTGAATATCCTATTGGATTCTAGACCCCTATACCAAGATAGAAAACATACAAATGGACACTAACATTCCTTTGAATCTAACTAACTAATCAGAAAGAGAAGGAGAAGGAAGAAAGTTTGATGCACCTTATTCCGATGTTTGTCCTCGCTGCTCCAACTTGAGCTTGATCTCTGAGCTCCTTAGCATTGTTTGACACTTGCAATGCAATGGAAAGAAAGACAAAGAAATCCTACTCTACTCTCTAAGATTAGTCCAATCAAATCCATCTATAAGACAAACATGTGTAAAGAGACATAGGTTAGAAGGAAATATTCCAAGAAATATATTAATGAGAACTCTTAAAGAAATACTTACAGACTGTAGATGTAGTTGCAGCAGCTTCTCCAAGTCCTCTGTAAGGTAGCTAGAGAGGTAGTGGGGGGGGCCAGAGGGCCCATAGTGATAATAGTAGAGGTCATTCAATGTAAGGTGGACTAGGTCCACTATATTATTAAATAAGGCCGACTATGGTAGTTAGATATAATAAATGTAAAAGGACTTCTTAGAAGGTTCTACTTCTAGAAGATTCCTCCTCTAGAATGTTCTTAGGTGATGGTAGCACTATATAAAGGGGTTCAAACAATGTAATGAGACATGAAGAGAATTATT
>JZKD02S0109397.1:0-10091 GCA_000966675.3 Picea glauca | reverse complement strand
AGGTTCTACTTCTAGAAGATTCCTCCTCTAGAATGTTCTTAGGTGATGGTAGAACTATATAAAGGGGTTCAAGCAATGTAATGAGACATGAAGAGAAGTATTGTATTTGGATCTGAAGCTCATTAAGAGGATGCCCCCTCGAAGAGGCAAGTGAACAGGAGAGGATCCCTTCCATAATAGGATCCATTGTATGGTGTTGCCCTACCCTAAGGGTTTGATGGTAGTAAAGAAGATTTTGCATATTGTTCTTGTGTATCTGTTGTAGTGTTTTTGTATTCAATATTGGGTTCTTAACAATGTCCAGCCCTTGCACAAAGCTCCCAAAATTATAGGTTTTATATCATAAATCTTTCTCCCAAGACCATAGGTTTGATACCTCAAATCTCCACCATTCCTCCCTTCTCCATGGAAAGCCCTCATTATATAGGATTTGGAGGCTTAACCACCATGGAGAGGATCACTYATCAGATCCACTAAAAAGGGATYTGAAATATATTTAGGGAGAAAATATCTCTTAAGGATTTTAGGGAGGAAATATCTCTCAAGGATTTTAAGGAGGAAATATTTCAACCATCCATGAGATTCTCCACCTTCCCTAAAAAATAGGAATCCAAATGTGGGGAGGATTCTCACACTTAATTAATTTATTTTTCATGAATATTAATAATAATTCATGTGCACTTGGTATTTTGGCCTTCGTGTAATATATCCCTCCTCCACATTGACTAGGGATTTTGACATAGGTTATTCATGGTGTCAAGGTGTATGAGACACTTATATGACACTTACGACACTTAGGGCGAGGTACCTAGGTGTGGAAATTTCATGTGTAAGAGAATGCCCCCTAAAGTGTGAGCTTAGAAGAGAGAATGATGGCCGAAAAACTTTACAAATATTTAATGCAAGAATGTGGAGTTGGAGAACCTGGACGAAGCTGTAAACAACCATCAAACAGTATTAAAATATGTTCCATTTCTGAGGCAAGCATACCTATGCTTAGAATACAAGATGGCTCAAAGCACGGTCACCGACCAATACACTGCAGATCCATGAAAAATATTGACTAAGGATATGGCCACCAAAGATACAATGTGGATCCATACCTCCATGACATGAACTGATCGTAGCCATGAAAAATACACAGTGAAGCTACAAGATGATAAAACATAGCCACACACCAATACAATGTGGATCTATGTGACAGTCTATACATCAGTATGTTCAAATGATCTCCTTCGCAGCCTGGGCGAAGCAGTTTAACAGAGTGAATGCTCAACCCAGGGTCTTCCTCCCAATCCCGATGTTGTATGAATCTAGCCATGTGAATAAATGTTTTTATGTCAAACATGGTAGAAACCACTTGATTACCAGTCATTGAGGTAAATTGTTAACAAGTGAGAGGGAAATCACCACTGATGCCAATGACTGTCAAGGTACCCTAGTACATTCCAACGAGTGTGAATAAATTATCTGAAGTCGAACATTCATGGAATCATTTGATCAGAGGTCAATGATGTAAACCCACTGTTGGAAGCGAGGAGGCATGCCATTGAGGCATGCAGGTCCCAAGGTACTAATTGGTTTCTAAGTCTAATTCCTAGATGATGTGTTGAAGTGGATAGGAAAAGACTCATCGAAGGAGGGACTTGATGTATCCCCCATCAGCAACAGGAAACTGACATAGGAAAGTGATGTAAGATGGTGAATCAAATGAGTATGGACTGACACAGGAAACGGAAACTAGGAATACTGCAGATGGATGGTTTGAAGTGAAACTTCCCTTGAACGTGATGTGGCATGACAACTGACTTGGCAGCATTGACTCGATGAGTACCAAAAATGTAATGTGACGACAATAAGATCACTCTTCGACTAGATGAAAAAGTATGGCGACACATGGAATTGGTATGACTCAGAGACAAGCGGATTACCCAACTGTAAGGTGAGACGCAAACAAGTGTGCAAAAAAAACTGCCATAAATAATTCTCAAAAACTTGACCCACTTCCTTCAATTTTTTCCCCCACCTAGATAGATGAATACCTCTTTTTAATTTAAGGAGCTAGAGGAGGATAAAACATGCTCGATATAACTCACCTTCGGTAAGTTCCTCTTCCTTTGTTTAACGAATTGGAAGAAGTAAAGGTTCATTCCCATATGGGCCCTTCAATGTGTAGTTTAGTGAGTCCAAAGAAGGAAAACTCATGGTTTTTCATGTTTAGAGACTCTGAAAAAAACTTAAAGGTGACTCCAGGGTTGTCCTTTTACGTAATTTTAGTCTCGCAATGCCAAAAAAGAGATAAACTACCACTCGAAAGATGCCCTTTCAAACCTTTTAATGAGTGTGAAAGGAAGTAAGATCACTCGGAAATATTTTCATGTTTAGAGAGTCTAAAAAGAACTTAAAGGCGACTCCAGGGTGTTCCTTTTTCATTTAAACTTTACGAGTCCGAAAAAGTGATAAAAGTCTACTCGGTTACATTCTCATGTTTTTCCGAGCACGAGGAAGAACAAATACTAAGCTCGATATTGGTTTCATTTTTACACAAGCTTGAAACAAAATTAAACTATGCTTGTAAATTCCCAACGTAATTTCCAAAGGTAGGGATACCCATGGATGGTTGGTACTTTTCCCCCAGCTTGAAAAGATAGCGGCTTAACTCCAGAATGATAATCAAAAGCTGGAGATGTGCCCCCCAAGATTCATTTCATTCGTCGAATTTGAGGTTGTCGCCAATTTTTGCATCGGATGGAGAAAAAGGATAAGGGTGGATGAAAGGAAGTTTCAAATACGAGACCTAACAAAAGACATGACTCGACATATATGAGATCTAGCTAAAGACTCGACTCGATATCTACAAGATCTAGAGAAAGAATCAACTTGATGGGAGAGGTGATTGTTTCATTTTTTAATGAGCTTGACATAGTAAAAGAAATATGCTCAAGGCTCTGAGTTCGATCCCCAAAGTTTTGTTTCATTTTTTAACGAGCTTGCTATAAAGAGGAAAACTATGCTCATAGCTTTTGTTTCATTTTTTAACGAGCTTGCCACAGAGAGGAAAACTATGCTCATGGCTTCTTCTTGATCATGTCTTCCAAGAGGATAATGCTCTAGAATGAATGCATGTCAAGGGACAAACGTCAATCATGGCTTCCAAGAAATCTTCGCTAGATGCAAGAAAAACACTTTGTAAGGAATACATGTCAATGACCTCGATAAGGGTAGGGATATCTGGCTCTAAAATCCCTATCGAAGAGATGACCATGTCAACTACCGTATCTAAGTCAGGAGAAGGGAGAGATTCTCTCTTGTGCGAGGTTGAACACATGGGGCAGGTCGTTACATAACTAACTTGCGGTGGGGCAGAGATCGTTGGCATGTTAGGACCATTCATGGAAGGTGGATGGTTGACCATCAGATGAGGGTCAATGAATGAAAGTTAGTCAATCATTACTATGTTTCTGTTGTGAGGGAAATAAATCACTCGAAAGAGAGTAGACACAAAATCTCTCATAATGTAGACATAGTCTCGCCCAAGGAGCAGGCTAAAGTCCAAGGGGTCGTGAAATACCATCACATCGACGTAGACCATTTTTTCTTCCAAAGTAACTGGAAACTGAGGAAGGATCCCTAAAGGTTGACTAACTCTTCTGTCAAAGGTCAACAGATTCTAAGTCATAGGCGCAAGCTGTGGGGAACCAAGAGCTTGCCAAGCATTCATGGATAGGATGCTAACAAAAGAACCTTCGTCTATTATAGTGTTAGGAACATTCCTATCACAAACCTGCACGATGATTTGGAAAGGCACGTAAGAAGGAAGATGGATTTTTTTCAAATGATTCCAACCAATAGAAATCATTTGATTGCTCGAAGGGGGTGCCATCGGGATGGACAGAGTCCCCCCTTGTACAGGTGAATTAGTATTAATGAGGTACCTGAGTGATATCCTCACTCTTTTATTTGGGAGTGGGATCGACTGGTGGAGGAACCGGATCGACCACTTTGGCACACTTTAGAGGAGGAGTGGGATCAACCGATGGTGGAACTGGATCAACCACTTTAGCACTCCTCAAGGGAGGAGTGGGACCGACCAATGATGGAACTAGATAGACCACTTTGGCACTCTTCAAAGGAGGAGTGGGACTAACCAATGAAACCAGATTGACTAACTCTTCAAAGGAGGAGTGGGTTTGTGGTTCAATTGAGGATGAAACCAGATTGACCACCTGATCAACCGGATTGACCAAGGATTGATCCAGATTGACCAGTCCATCAACTAATGATAGTCTAGGAGAAATATTACGATCACCAATTGGAATTTGAATCATTTCCAAAAGATAAGAAGCCTCGTCCATATGAGGGAAAAGGCGAGAGTAATGATCACCTTCGCATAACAAGCAAGGAAATTTGACAATTTTCTTCTTCTTACCAACCTTAATGTCACTAGCTGATGGGGTGTCACCAACATGTCTTGTAGGGGATGATGACATGGAAGAACACATTTCTAAGACCTTGGGGAGACCAGGGCAATCCCTCATAAAGTGGTGACCCTTACAAAGATTGCAAGGGAATTTAGGTTTAGGATTCTTCATTTTAATCTTGCTAACTTTATCAACATTCCCAGTATGATTAACCGTAGCTAGTTGCTTGGATCCAACATGATCTGATGTGGTTGGAGGCTTGGTCCCTGTCTGGTTGTTCTTCTTATTTTTTTGTTTCTTCTTATCCTTATCAACCTGGCTACTCGCTTTAGAGATTTCACTAGGCGAAGAAGGAGAAAGGGAAGGAGACCTCATGGGTGAAGAAGGAGAAAGTTTGACATGAGGTTGATGTGTGGGTGGTGTTCTTACATCTGAAGCACTAGGTGCATTCGAAGCACTAGGAAGATTCGATATCACTAGAGTGGGGAACAACCAAACCGGTAATCTGATCGTGAGCCCTGGAAGACTCAGTGTGGCAATGCACGGAGGACTAACGTTTCCAAAAGAAGGAAAGGAGAAAGGTTCCATGGGAAACACGGTTCCTCCACTTGTACTCCTAGGAGTTCATGCCATTGACACTGACTGGACCTAAAGTCCACTTAGGAAAAAAAACAACACACACTACAAATCTAAGAAGCAAATAATCAAACAAACCTTCTGAAAATGAAACCATTAGTTGGTAATGAAATCCAACATCGTGAGATCAATATAGGAAGGGGTTTGGATAGAGCGGGTGGATCAGTTACGTTGGTGACCTGCTTAACGGACTTATGCCTTGGTGCAAGATTCCACACAATAAACGTGGATTTACCCTCCAAGGAGCCCGAGTGAGTTTGACCAACATCTGTTCCAGATACAACGAAGACTTCCCTTCACCGTCACCTTGTTCAAGGACCCTAAAGACTATGGCTACTAAGGTCACCAAATCGCAGTCATCCTATGGGTGAGTACAATTGACAGTCAAGTCCGAACATATGGGAAGGATAACAAGTCTGAAATCCTTCAAGAGAACTGAGGACAAGTGGACCAGTAGAACTCCAGAGGACCCCGAATGGATTCAAAATTCACGAAGCACCGAGACCAAATGAAGACAGTTGGACCTCAAGAAGAACCCCCAATATACGATCTGACTACTACGAACAATTAAGTCTCGGAGGGATAATCTTTGTTTCTCTCCCAAACGTGACCTTGTGCGTAACCCTTGTGTGAGAGCGGGATCCCAGCTATGCTTATACAAACAATTGGATTTACCACTCCCTATCAAAAGATTCTATGTTTTTCTAATGGCTTTGGAAAGTTATCCTCACAATCTATTCCAAAGCCCTACACTTGCTAATGTAGGTTCGCTACCAAAAAATATAAAAGTGTTTGATCAATTTTGTAAGCACTTCATTTTAGGGTTGTTGTTTACTCAAAGGTGTGAAAGTGAAACTGATGATGTTGTAGACTCGACTCCAAAAGAATGCATAAAATTGAGATGCAAATCTTTTCTTCAATGAATCCTACATATGGGATGGAGAAGAGGTTCAATTTTCTTCCACAAAAACACCCAATTCCCAAATGCCATTTGCTAAATGCAACCTAGTTATCTACACTACCCAACAAAAAAAATGCAACTATCTTTCTTTGTTTGATTCTAATACATAAATATAGCAAATGCAAATCCTTTAATGCTCCACTACTTTCAATTAAAAGAAAGAGTCAGATGCAGATGCAAAAGACATGAAGCAAAAAGGGCTTCAAACAAAGCATGCACTCAAAGCAATGAGAATTGAAAGAAAACAAGAAGGAGATAACCTGTTCAAACAAGAACTCATTCAAGGATTCGAAAATCAACAAGCATTCAAGGAAAACAAGAAAGTTTAGAGAAGAATCCAAGAAAAGACAGGGAGAAAGAGAAATCACTCGAATTGTCCCGACAAAACAAGCAGCAAGAAAGAGAAATTTCACAATTCTGAAAAAGTTTCAATATTAATTCAAGACAATAGGAAGTGATAAGTATCAAATCTCAACCCAAACAACTCTTCAAACCAAAGTACAAGCTCTAGGCAAAGACCTCTACAAAACAGGCTGCAAAAGACTGAGCAGAAAAGGCAGAAAACCTCCAAAAAAGAGACTAACGCTCCCTAAATCAAGGGCACAAAGAGCTATAATGCTCTATAAATAACTGTAGGGGGGAGTTGATTAGAGATCAACACTCTGATATGCACTCCAGTGGAGCGCTACCCTTCCCAAAAACTCAAAAAAGAGCCAAAAAACTCAGAAAAACTCACACAGAATTGCCAGAATTTGGTGAAAATGTCAATGAAGATGTGTTGGGCCCGTGATATGATTAGTTTTATGATGTTAATTAGATACTTTTACCGAATGTATATATGTGTTTTCATGCTTTGAAGAAGTTTTTGAAGGGATTTTGTGCCGAAACGCTATGACCCACAGCAGGTATGCATAATTCGTGTTTTATGATGATCTTGATTATAATTCAGTATGTTTTTATGTTTCCAGGGATCTAATTCACATTTTTTGGTGTCAAAGGGAAAAATCGCAGCATGTTTTTGCTTCCAGCACTCATTCTGGTACTCCATCCGGTACTCAATCCAGTACTCGGTCTGGCACTCCGTCCTGCACAAAAACAATGGGCGATTTGGCAGTTATGGTATTGGCGGCCAGTGATGGGCGAATCAGGAACATGGGTTTTTCTCATTCTTGCCCCCTCCAGTTACTGAACTCTTGACAACTCGGTTTGGGTTGTTAAGTTGGGTGATTATTGGCTCGCTCCATTTCGGCAGTTAGAGCATCATTAATGTAATTTACTGTTTTTAGAAGAGGTTCGACCCTCCAGTGGTCGACCTCTTAGTCTGTAAAGCTTATAAATACCATTGTGGTGGTCATACAATAGTTAAGAAGTTCAGGAAGCCATGTATTAGAGAGAAAAGACAATTTCCTTATGTCTTGCCATTTTTATTTTGCCAAAATTGTGTAAAACTGTGTTTTTAGTTTTAATGGTGAATTTGTGTTGTTGAAGATAGTGGTGTGCATTTGAAGAGTGACCACGACTTGCTGGGGGGGCCACCAGCAGTCTAGGTAATTGTTCTATCATTTTGTTTATGAATTACATAGCATAAATGTCCTTTTGTTTTATTTCTTGTACATGAAATGTTATTTTACTTCTTTGTTATTTAATTTGTTGTTTATGATTTTATTGTTTTAACTTAGTTTTTGCAGGTTGTTATGAAGAATATTGTCAATTTGTACTGACTTTGTAGTTAGTGGAAGCAAGCTTGCAGATTTAGACACTAACCCCATGTGTAATTAGATGGTAGATTAGACTCTTTTTATGTTGAAACAGAGTTTAAAATAGAAGTTAAAACAAAGTTTTAGAACAGAATTTTATTTCATGTTTTCTTTAACAAGGCTTCGGTGGATGGATAGTGTTAGCTTTAGTTTTTATTTGTATATTGCTTATTCAATTGTTATTTAGTCTTTGATTAACTAGTTGTCAATTAATTTGCTCATTAGTTTACTTGCCATATGCTAGAATAGTGTTTAATTTATGTTTATAAGCATTTCTCTTTTTGCAATTTGAATTGTTAAGATAAAACTAATTTAGTTTACTTCATGCAATTCCTTTCTTAGATTTAGGTTGCAATTTCAATTTGTAGTTAATGATTGAATTTAGTTATGTGTTTGCTTACGTAGTATGGATTGCAATTGAATTTCATAGCATAATCTCTTTATGACTATTGATGATTAATGCATGAGTAATAATCACATGGATATGCAGGATAATTGATGATTGTTTTCATAATGGCTAAGTTCTCACTGGATTGCCTAATTCACACTTTTCACTTTGCTATTGAAGTCAATATCGATTTTATCCCTCTTGAATTATCTTTCATTGTCAAATGCCATCGTGATATTATAAGACACCGGAGACATTCACGCAACCATCAACACTATATTTGAGTTTCCATAGACTAGAAGATAGTTTTCTTGTTGTTGTAGGATAGATAGTTTTCTTTCTATTGTAGGATAGATAGTCTTTTGCTTCGGTAGGTTAAAGAGTAGTTTTTGCTTATCATAAGATCAAAGATTAGTTGTTAAATCTTCTTGCTTCAAATTAGTAGATTTCCTTTCATGAATTAGAAATAGTTGTGGAAATTAGTTTAAGAATAGAGTTCAATTGTCTCTTAGCTTAGTTAGTTGTTTATTGAGTAGTCTTAATTAGTTTACTTTCGGTAGAAGTTATCCTAGCTTAGTTAGTTGTTTACTTGCTTTAATAGGTTAGTTGCTTACTTGTCTATTCTTGCTTCGATAGTGTAGTTGCTTGTTTATTTACTTGCTTTCATAGGGTAGTTGTTTATTGAATTTAAGTAGGTTAATTACAAGTAGTTTATTGTTGCTATGTGCTTATTAGATGAATAGTTTTATTTTTCTTATTGTTATGATTGAACTAGTTTGCTTTAATAAGCGTTTTCATGTGTTTTCCTAGAACTATCCATCGATCCTTGGTCCAAAGGTTACTTAGGTTACCTAGTTTAATTTTCTTTAGTAATGTTTGCTCATTAGTAGTTTTTGCTTGAATATATTATCCCTTAGATAGCCACTTCCTTGATCAGACTATATTACCTCCAATCCTTCTACCTTGGCATATATTTTGTTACAACTCTAAGTTTACTTACCATGGGTTGACAATTTAATTGAGGGTTTTTAATGTGTTTTTAGTGCATATAGAACACCCATCAAGATGGGAGAAAGGTAATGCATCAAGAAAAAAACAATGAAAATGATCTAAAAGGTGGGAAAAAGGCAAGGACGATCCAAGGAAATACAAATCAATGTTGATCCCTAGTGGAGTCGCCAATTTATGATATAGGAAAATCCCCCTGCGGACAGGTGAATATCCTCTTGGATTCTAGACCCCTATACCAAGACAAAAAACATACAAATGGACACTAGAATTCCTTTGAATCTAACTAACTAGTCAGAAAGAGAAGGAGAAGGAAGAAAGTTTGATGCACTTTATTCCGATGTTTGTCCTCGATGCTCCAACTTGAGCTTGATCTCCAAGCTCCTTAGCATTGTTTGACACTTGCAATGCAATGGATAGCAATACAAAGAGATCCTACTCTACTCTATAATATTAGTCCAATCAAATCCATCTATAAGACAAACATGTGTAAAGAGACATAGGTTAGAAGGAAATAAGCCAAGCAATATATTAATGAGAACTCTTAAAGAAATACTTACAGATTGTAGATGCAGTTGCAGCAGCTTCCCCAAGTCCTCCTTGTCTAGCCCTTACACAAATCTCCCAAAATTATAGGTTTGATATCCTAAAGCTTTCTCCAAAGACCATAGGTTTGATACTTCAAATCTCCACCATTCCTCCCTTCTCCATGGAAATCCCTCATTATATAGGATTTGGAGGCTTAACCACCATGGAGAGGATCACTCATCGGATCCATTAAAAAGGGATCTGAAAGATATTCAATGAGAAAATATCTCTTAAGGATTTTAGGGAGGAAATATCTCTCAAGGATTTTATGGAGGAAATATTTCAACCATCCATGAGATCCTCCACCTTCCCTAAAAAATAGGAAACCAAAT
>JZKD02S0109386.1:6598-24511 GCA_000966675.3 Picea glauca | reverse complement strand
TCAATGACACTACTCTGTCACTGTCACTGAATCAAATAATCTGTCACAACCTATACCAATCTTCTTCAAATATTTTCTATAGATCCACGACCTATATATGCTGCAACACGTCAATGTCTACGACTCTCTTTACTGCAAATCATGGATTTATGCAGCTCTCTTCTATGCAACTCGTAGACTACTACAAAACTTCTCCTAGTTTCATTGTCACTGTCTTTGTTTATGTCAAAATGTCACTGTATCCAATCTGTCATTGTGTAACATGTCACTATAAAATATGTCACATACACATGTACCAACAACCTATCACGATAATATCCTCATCCACGAAACTAGATCAACTCTCAAACCTCATGCAACTCATGCCAAAATCACCAAGAATTCTCAAACTATATTCTCAACATTGACACCACATTCCTCTACCAAGCATGAACCAATCACAACCAAGTACCAACCTATACCACAACAAGTGCATCAACCGTGCACCAAAGACATACTCCAAGATACCCAACAAAGGTCCTCTATCAATACATCACACTATACATAAATTGAATACCATAAACCCTTACATCAAACCATGTGCCAAAACCTCACTAATATATAGCCTTAAACATGCACCACTCATAATCCAATCATATACCAAGACCACTGACAAATTATTTGCACGGTGAACCACAAGATATACTAATAAAACCAATCTAAGTATACCAGCAATGTGCCTCAACATATATTCCTCAAACCATACAGTACAACATATACCAAACATCCAAAAGAGTATATCCAAAACCTCACAAATTCATTCCTCAAGCATACTCCACAACACCACTAAGATACAATCTCAAAACATAACCATGAACATACCTTTAAATCTTTAGTATACTTGTTGTATCCGATCTTTGACAAACATACATGTAGTCTCTCCTCAAATCATGCAACCTAGAACAAGCATCTTCATCCTTTCCCTTTCTATAGATCCACACTTTCCCCTTCTGCAACTCCCAGGTCTTTGCATTTTCCTCCTTTATGGCCCATGGATTTTCATGCTTCTTTGTACCTACATCCTACAGATGTATGCGGCCTATTTTTCTGTAGCTCGGGGATAACCTCTGAAACCTTGGTTCATTCACTTCCTCTACAACTATGAAACTTTCATTCCTTCACACCTTCGTTGCCTTCGAACTATGCTTTCTCATATTTTTCAATGTATACCTACAAATAACCTTTCAAAAAATGGATATTCAATAATGTTCATTAGGTAGGTAGGTGCTAAAGATTCCCTCTCTCTCTTGTTTATACTTTTCAAGTGCCTTCCTCTAGAAGTTTCCCTGTAACTATTTCACCCCTTTCTCCACCTTTTAGGGATAACCACTTTCTTGTTGCAACTAGCAGTTCCTTAATTAGTCAAATCATAACTTATTTACCCTTAACTACTTTCTTGTTGCAACCACTTTACTATTTAAATAATTTCTCTTTGCAACCAATTCAACCACATTATTATTTAAATAATTTCTCTTTGCAACCAATTTGACCACTTTATTATTTAAATAATTTCTCTTTGCAACCACTTTTCCATAATTAGCAAACTCACAACTTCTTCTTGCAACTAATTTATTTTAATTATTTTCTTATTGCAAAAAATATACCCATGATTAACTCCTAGTTACAATCAATTTAACTAGTAAACTTCTTCTAGAAGATTCTAGAATAATTGACTCCTTTGACCTTCTAGGGGCTTCTAGATAACTCAAGAGGGTCCTCCAACTTCACAAAGCCATATCTCCTCCACCATGAGGAACTACATGATGTACCACATATCACCAGAAATGACATGATGTGTACTATCCATACATGATAATATTACATGCATATTCACTGATCTTCATGCATTTATACCTAAAACAAACTCAATTCCCTTACCCATACCCTTTTTCTACCAGAATTCTCCAAGGGTTGACATAAATTTATAAGGTTTGACATCAATCTCCAACATCACTATCCAAAGGTTGACAACAATGAAAACCAGCTTTCTAAACCAATTGTCCAACAATATCCCCCTTTGGCATTGATGGAAACACCAACATTGATGGAAAAACTTAGACATGTAAATACGCATTCTCATACTTCACCTGTGATCATCGCTCATCATCAATGTTTCTATCTCTCCCCCTTGGACATCAATGGAAAAGGGTATCTCGTTTTGGGGATGATCCCCTTAATTGAACTCTCCTTGGGGTTGTTCCCCCTTTCTACATGGTCTTTTGGGCTACTCTCATGGTCTAAATTCCTTTGATCTTTCTCTATATTTCTAATCCTTTGATTACTCTCTCTCCATGCATCTGATTAATCTCTCCCATTTGAAAAAGGGTATCACTATGATGAAATGTTGATGGCATGGATGCCAATACTCCCTATATGATCATCTATATCATCTCTCCTCCCATAATCATACATGTGTTCTTATCTCTTTGTCTAACAACTTTTGTGAATGATCTTTCTACATTTCTCCATGCTTATAATTCTCTCCCTTTGACTTCTCTCTGTAGAACAATTTTAGGGATTCTTGTACCTTATTCCTTTTGGAGTTTTTGTCCATTCATGTGTCCTTGTCTAATCAACTTAAATATATAAAAGGCATTCAATAATAAGCATTCAAATATTCATGCATCATTATCATCAATTATGATAATATTCCTTTATCTTTGAACCACTCTTTGAAAAAATCCATGAACCCAACCTTTGAATCCATGCTCTCATCCATTGTCATATATCTATCCAAACCTATTATCAATTATCCACAATGTTGACCCATATGGCCCTATATTATTCTGAAGTCTTCTAGGTTACAATTGATCATCAAATGTGTTCACTAATCTTCTCTATCATACCAAAATTGGGATTCCTGGAACAACATGTGCTACCAATATCTATTAATAAACACTACTTTCTCAATCGATCAATATGTCATTATGAACTTCTTCTATCGAACCACTCTAAAGATGTGTCTCTATCTAACATCTGCAACATCATACTTCAAACTGCTCAAAATATAAATCTTTGATCTGTAGATTTGTTGTCTAGACTCCCCCTATTCAACATACATATTTACTTGGAGTCTCCAATTCAAATGACTCATAAGAATACTTTCTATGATGTGGAGTCATATTTCTATTCATCGGTAGACTCATAATTTTCCTGAACTCTGGCTTCTTTCTTTCTCCATGCGAATTGTTTTTTCCCTATAATTTATGAAAGTACAATTTCTTGGACCCATTCTTTATTCATCTTCTCTTCTTTTCTTTCTCATGCTACTGCAAATCCTATGATCTTTGGGACCTACTCTTTCGTTACCTTCTCTTCATTATGATCTTTCCCTATTGTTGATTCTGATAATATGGTTCTTGAAACCTTTTTTTTTTTCTTGTTTTCCTTGTCTTTCTCGTACTATGGAAAGTCTTGTAATTTCTAAAGTCTGTTCTTTATTCACTTTCTCTTATTCTTATTATTTTATTTTCCAAAGGTTAGTATATATAATATATGTTTCTTTCTTTATGGATGGCACTATCATGATTTTACAATTCTAAGCTATATGACCTTAGTTTTGGCATTTCTAACATTCATTATTATGTGGGGCCACATAATCATTTCTTGCTTGAACATTTCTTCCATAAGCCTTGCAATCTAAAACCTTATGTCCAAATTTAGTACAATAAAACAATGACCATAAAATAAATTTACATACATGGGAGTGAATGATCTTCTTTGTGGTGTAGTCCTTCTGAATTCTATCCCTAGATTATCATGATCATAATTGAGGCTTCTTTGTGGCTTGATCGTGGAGGATCTTCTTTTGTAGTCATCTTCTAAAGTCTTTTGCACTTTTGGAGTGTTCTTCTTTAAGGTTGTGCATTCTTCCTTCTTCATTGAAACTTTAATGTCTTATGCATAAGTCTTTGGATTCTCTTCATTCTTCCTTTCTGGAAACCTAGAGGGATTCTCTTCAACTGATGATGTGGATGTTTCTTTCTCTTCAACATTTGTGCTAAGATTGACAACTTTTACTCTTAGTGTGGCAACTTCTTCTTCAAGATTCTCAACCTCTTCTTCTTTCTTCATCATCTGAATCCCCATGACTTCTTATATTCTCTTTGATTCCTCAATTTGGATCTTCAAGGTGATTATTGTTTCTTCAAGTCTTCTCTCTTCTTGACCAAACTATACCTCAAGTTGGTTTAAATCATTATTTATTTCCTTGATATGATTTGTCAATATCTTCTCTCTCTTTCCTTATTCTTCTTTATATTATGTTATTTTGGCTTCCAAACATTGCTTTTGATCTTCTAGAGTTTTTTCAACCTTTTTGGCTTCTTCTAGTTGAGTTCTTAAGTTCTCGATAACTTGTTGGGATTCTTCGAAAATTTGAACACTTTTCTTTTTCTTTATCAATTCTATATTGAGTGACTTATTTTATTCTCTTTATTTATTTAGTTCATATAAAACACTAATAAAATATTCATTTCCAATCTCAGTATTTTCAATTTTCAAGTAGGGGCATTCAATTTCAAGATTTTCATGCTTTTCACAATCAAAGCAAAAGAACTCACTTTTGTTGGCTTCTTTCACTTCACACTCTTCTTCTTATGAATCTTCCTAACATGATGAGCATATTTATTTATGCTTTTAATTGTATATTCTTTAGCAAACTATGACTCTATGATGGGAGAAAAATAGATATCATGTAGCTTATCCCAAAGTTTTGTAGCTGATGAACACTTTCCAACCTTTTCTCTTATTGTATCAGGTAATCCTTCACAGATGAAATCCATTTCTATTTTTTTATTCTTATTCAATTCCTTCTTGGTTGCAGTATTTGATTTATTTTTAGCATTGTATCCTGTCACAACTAAATATCAAATATCATATCCATATGAATTTAAAAAGGTTCTTGTCCTTATTCTCCACATATCATACTCTAGACCATTCTGACCATTAAAAAAGGGTACTCCATTCTTAGTATATCCCAGTGATTAAATTATCTCTTGAAGGAACCAACTCTGATACCAATTGTTAGATTACTGAGAGTGGGCGTGAATCAGTAATGAGAAATTTATACCACTTATTAATCCTTTTAAAAACAATGTATATTATTTTAAATTATTCAACAATCTTAATCATTTCATCATCAATATATTATTGCATTATAAACATTAACATCCATCAATGCATAATGAAAAATAATAGACACACCCACACAATACATAGTACACTAGTATTTTATGTGGAAACCCAATGTGGGAGAAAACCACAGAGTTTTTTTCTTATATGTCAAAGAATTACATTCAAGGAAGAACCAACTTCCAATTCTCTAGCTCCAACCAGAAGGAGTCTCCAACCCCCTAGTTTCTCAGGCTCCAACTTGAGGGAAGATCCAACTCCCCAATTCTCTCACTCCAACCAAAAGGAGACTCCAATATGAAGGAATATCCAACTCCCTGTTTCTCCGGATCCAACCGGAAAGTGGATACAACCACCTATCCTTTCCCCGTCCAAATTCCCTAAAATATTAATGCCAAATCACTTTCAATACCACTACTATGTCATTGTCACTAAATCAAATAATTTGTCACAAATTGTACCAATATTCTTCAAATATTTTCTACATATCCATGACCTATATATGTTGAAACATGCATATTTATGTGGCTCTCTTTACTGCAACTCATGGATGTCCGCAGTTCTCTTCTATGTAACTCGTGGACTACTACAAAACTTCTCCCAATATCACTTTCATTGTCTTTGTTTCTGTCAAAATGTCACTGTATCTAATCTGTCACTATGTAACCTCTCACTGTAAAATATGTCACATACACGTGTACCAACAACCTATCACAATAATATCCTCAACCACAAAACAAGATCAACTCTCAAACCACATGAAAGTCATGCCAAAATCACCAATAGCATATCTCACACTATATTATCAACATTTCCACCACATGCCTCTATCAAACATGAACCAATCACAACCAAGTACCAACCTATACCTCAACAAGCACATCGACCATGCACCTAAGACATACTCCAAGATAACCAACAAAGGGCCTCTATCAATACATCACACTATCCATAAACTGAATACACATCAAATCATGTGCCAAAACCTCATTGATATATAGCCTTAAACATGTACCACTCATAAGCCAATCATATACCAAGACCACTAACAAATGCTTCTCACAGTGCACCACAAGATATACCAATAACACCAAGCTAAGTATACCAACAATGTGCCTCAACAAATCTTCTTCAAACCATACATTACATCATATACCAAACATCCAAAAGAGTATATTCCCAAACTTCACAAAGTCATGCCTCAAGCATGCTCCACAACACCACTAAGATATAATCTCAAAATTTAACCATGAAAATACCTGTACCTATGTAGTATCCCTGTTGTATCTAATCTCTCACAAACATACCTCCAGTCTCTCCTCAGATCCTGCAACCTGGAACAAGCATCCTCCTCCTTTCCCTTTCTATAGATCTATGCTTTCCCCTTCTACATCTCATGCGTATCCACATTTTCATCCTCTATGGCTCATGGATATTTGCACTTCTCTGTGCCTATGGCTCATGGATGTATACGGCCTGCATTTATGCAACTCTTGGATAACCTATGAAACCCTAGTTCATTCACTTCCTCTACAACTATGAAAATTTCATTCCTTCAGACCTTCGTTTCCTCAAACCTACACTTTCTCAAATTTGCCAATGTATACCTGAAAATAAACTTTCACAAAATGGATATTCAATAATTTTCAATAGGTAGGTAGGTGCTAATAGGATTCTATTTCTCTCTTATTTATACTTTCCAAGTGCCTTCCTCTAGAAATTTCCTTGTAACTATTTTACCCGTTTCTCGACCTTTTAGGGCTAACCACTTTCTTGTTGCAACTAAGAGTTCCTTAATTGGTTAAATCATAACTTCTTTACCCTTAACTACTTTCTTGTTGCAACCAGTTTATTATTTAAATAATTTCTCTTTGCAACCACTTTCTCATAATTAGTAAACTCACAACTTCTTGTTGCAACTAATTTATTTTTAATTATTTTATTATTCCAACAACTTTACCCATGATTAACTCCTAGTTACAATCAATTTGACTAGTACACGTTTTCTAGGAGCTTCTATAAAAATTGACTTCTTTGACATTCTAGGTGCTTCTAGATAACTCAAGAGGGTCCTCCAACTTCACAAAGCCATATCTCCTCAACCATGAAGAACTATGTGATGTAACACATATCACTAGAAACAACATGACATGTATTATCCATCCATGATATTCTTACCTTCATATTCACTAATAGGCATTCCTTTATACCTACAACAAACTCAGGTCCTTTACCCATACCTTTGTGCTACCATAATTATTTATGGGACTTCTCCAAGGGTTGACATAAATCTCTAAGGGTTGACATCAATCTCCAACATCACTATCCAAAGGTTGACATCAATGACAACCAACTTTATAAACCAATTGTCCAACAATGTTTTTCCTTGCATTGAACATAGGTATGTTCCTTACACTTGGAATTAGTTTGATATCCCACGATGCTCATTTCCTCTATTTTACCATAGCATTCTTATATTCTTTTTCAGGATTTATAATATGAAAACAGACAAAAAGAATTACAAAAATAGAAAGAAGGATGGGAATGAATCTAATATTTTATATATGGCAGCTACTTATGTCTCCCTTGAATAGAACACAATATTATGGGTCTTTACCTCATTATTGGGTTTAGTATGGATTTAGGAGACCTTTTTCCTCATCTTTGACCCTAATCTCCTCCATTTGGTCATTATTCCAGTCATATGAAGCATTTTTCGATGCCTCATGTCTCACAAACGTATCCTAGTTTATAATCCATGCTTCCTAAGTCACATTTTGTGTCGTGTTTCCATTCAAGGGAAGTCAGCCTATGTTATTCATTCTACGTAAAATTTTAACTCTTCAATTCAATCTTCCCATGTCAGTCAAGTATTTCTCAACTTCATAAGTATCTTTGTCTCTAAATCGTACTAGTATAGAAGATCCCCATTCAATTATTGTTTATGGGTCTTCTCTTATTGACTATGATGCATTGCTATGATATTATGGCCTATATTTGCACCTTGGGACTATTTATATCATTGATAGGTAACCTTGCACTCAATAGATGACAAACCATCGTCAGTCATTAACTAAGCATTTTCCCTTGTGTTCGACGTCAATAACTGTTATCACACATAAGGATTTGTGTTGTACCTTGGTTTCCATTTGACCCCATTGTTGGATTCCTTGTCTTTGTCAGTAGTCTCCATTATTGGCTACTATTCAGAGAGTTTATTCCATGTGTTATTACATCTAGTGCATGATAGATTCATACCTCGGTGTGGTCCTTACCTTTTTTTTTTTCATCTGAGTCTTTCCAAATATTTGGCCTTTTGCTACTGCTCATGCTAGATGATGGAGGATGCCTTAATTTCTTCCTTCCATCGAATATCTTCCTATCAATGTCATCACATCTTACTTTGGGGTAGGGATCTAGAGTTATTTTTAGTTCCTTGGGGCTTGCAGTCATCAGTGGCAGGTTCCCTCACTATTGATAGTGGGAATAGAACAATGTCTCCTTCTCCATTGATTCTATCATGTGTTCAATATCATATTATGAATTCACACTTTCTATATTGTACTATGTACCTTGACACCCATTCTCATTTTCGATGGGTTGTCTCATGTTTGTTAATGGTATACATCAATAAATGGTAATAAAATGGTGTCTCACTATGTTCGAATCTAATACATTTATTCACATAGTTTATACTCATACCATGATGGATTATTTTGAAGATTTTGGGTGAAGTACGAGCATCACATTTTTTTTCTCCTACATGACTTGTCTTGATTGTACCACCCTCTTTGACATTGGTACTTGTAGATGATCATTTTGTTCACTCCATTGGTTCCAGATATCCTCTATTTGTTTTTGATACATAGCTCCATTATGTATCAATTCGTGGGTATGATCTAAATTTTTGCATGGCTCCATTGTTTATTTTCTCATGGCCATGATTGTTACTTCTATATATTACATGGATCCACTTTGTATATATTTTGTGCCCATGGACATTAGTTATGCTTTCATTACTCATGGATCTACAATGTACTTGATTTGGTAGCCATGCTTACATCACATTCAAGCATGGGAATGCCCAAATTGGGAAGATATTATCTTACTTGTTTTTGTTGTAGGTATTGTTCCAAGACTAGTCTTCAACTACTCCTACCCAATGGCCCCTCTATGATCTCATGACTATTTGTAATGTATTTCGGCCATCAATTGTTCTTCTGACCTAACACATTAGGGAGCATTTTTTATAGAGTCATTTGACACCACATATGCTCATGATGAGTCATTGGCCTCAATTACATCCCTTTCCCTGCTTGTAGGAGAAAAATCCCCCCTTTCCTCCCAAAATATATCTTAAGAGATCCCATTTTTGTAGATGTACATGCCTCTCCTTAAAGAAACTCGTGTAGATATATGACTTGTTAGTTATAAACCCACGTTCATGTTTAACTGGCTCAAAACAATAATAAATCCTAATATTTTGGGTGGACTTGACAGGTTCATGACCTCCTATAGCTTGTTCATAACTACTCCAACTGTCAAAAGGGAGTATAAAAGAGATCCTTGGGATGGAGAAAAATCATATCAAACATATGCATCCTTATGTTGGAATTTTCCTTATAGACCTACAAGACCTTATTTCCCTTTATTTCTGATATTATATTCCCCCCTAAAAAGCCTCATTTTCAGGATTTTTGTTTCCCCTTATCTCATCAGAAAAATAAATCCATTGCTTCCTTGGACCCACTGGAACACAAAACTTTGGAGGTAGTGCTTGTCATACCAGGCCTTGGGTGGAGGAACTTGAATCCTGGTTTTGGGACCGTGCCATGATGCTTAGAGGTTTTAACCAACTCATTTGTTTTTATTAATAAAATAACTCTCATTATCATCCATTTTGCTTTGTTAATTCATTATTTTAATGAGATTATTTGTATCTTGTTTCAAATCTAACATAGAAATTGGATTGATTTTATTTAGTTAGTTAGTGGATAACTACCTTCTTGTAGTTTCATACTTCTTTGGTTGCAAGACTTTCAAAATATCATTGTGAAGGAGTTCTAGAGTGAAATACCTCAAGAGGGATCGATTTCATGCATTGGTTCCAGGTATGTTCTCTTTCCTATATTCTGAAAGTTAGTTATTGAAAATAGTTACCTTTAATTAACTACCTAATTAGAATCTAATAAAATTCATTTAAGGGAACTTCTCTGTTGTGGCCCATGACCCACAACCATAGTAATTAGATTTCCATAATAGATAGCATAATGATAACCTGACATAACCATCAGTGTGACCCAAAGTGTCCCATTATCAATAGGAAAATCCTCCTCTTGGTCAAGTACCAAAAAATCTAAACTTGAATTTACAACACAAGGGGTCTCTTTTTCGTCACAAGGAGTAAAAGGGGGAATGGAGTGGTGGGAGGACACATATATCTCTTCTGAAAAAAGAATTATATCTATGATCTATATCCCCCATGTTAAAGAAATATCTAGACAAACCAAGCCCAACCAAGTCATTATCATTTCTAACATTCTCATGTAAATCCAAATCAACATGTGAAGAAACATTAAAAAATGATTTAGATTCTTCATCCACTAGCTGATATGTTTCATTAGTAAGATAAGCTAAGAAGGAAATCAAATCATGGGTAAAGGGCCTATCATCCAAAGTAAATCTATAGAAAATAGGAGTAAGTTTGATAACAAAATATTCAAGATATTCATTTGTATTATTCCTAAGCTATGATATCTCTACACATAAAGGACCATAATCATAATTCTCAAAAGCATGTCAAATTGAAGCATAAATTGGTCCCATGTGTGAATAGAGGTAGCTGGAAAAGTCTCGCACCAATGGTTGACCCATCAAGTAAGAGTGAGAGTAAATATCCTACAAATTACATTTCCATCATTAATATTGTGAGAAGAAAAAAATTTATAAAATTTAAAAGCATATTCAGATGTATCTGCCTCACCCTTTCCATGAAATTTAAGTTGAGACAAGAAATGTAAAATATTTCTAGGAAGTTTGGGAGGTATAGTACTAGAAAAACATCTACATAAAGGGATATGGTATTTATCCATTAGTAAATTAAAACAAGTTNCCACCTACTATTTGGACAGATATTTCTATGGATTTCATTGTTGGCTTACCCAAATCAAGCAATAAGTCAGTCATAATGGTGGTGGTGGATTGTCTTTCCAAATATTCCCATTTATGTGCTCTTCAACACCCATTCACAAAATACAAAGTGGATCAAATTTTAATAGATAATATATTCAAACTCCACGGAATGCCTCATTCTATTATTTCTGACCATGATCCCAGTTTTGCCAAAAATTTCTGGTCATAACTATTAAGACTCTAGGGAACTCAATTGCATCTCAACACAACTTATCATCCCCAGCCTGATGGCCAAACGGAAGTGGTCAACAAGTGTTTGGAAGCATATTTGAGGTTTTTTGCATTTGACAGACAACATCAGTGGGTTCAGTGTTTACCCCTTGATGAATGGTGGTACAACACCTCTTATCATACGTCCACTCACATGACTCATTTTGAAGTATTCTATAGACAGAAGCCACCATCGGTTCTGCCATACATGTCGGGTGTCCCCAAAGTTCAGTAAGTTGACCACAATCTTATTGTCCATATGAACATTCTCCATACTCTAAAATACAATTTGGTAATGTATCAAAATTTCATGAAGCAATAGGCATATCAAGTTCATTCTGAACATCAATTTTTTGAAGGGGATTAGGTGTTTCTCCACATCCAACCTTACAAGCCGACTTCACTCAAATACCAGTAGAGTCAGGAACTTGCACCAAAATATTATGATCCTTACACTATTATCAAATATGTGGGGATATTATCCTATCAGTTATATGTTCCCAGTCACTCTAATATACATCTTATTTTTCATGTCTCATGCCTAAATAAAGTGAGTGGAACCAAATTCCACACCCAGAAAATCCTACCAGACTTGGATGAAGAAGGTTCCATTTGGTTTCATCCGCAAGCCATATTGGACTAGAGATAGCATTGTCTCCATCAGTGCACGATCAAGGTATTTTTGGTTAACTAGAAGGATACTCCAGCAAAATATGCCACCTGGGAACTGGCTACGATTCTGCAGCAGTTTCCTCATCTTAATCCTTGAGGAAAATAATTTTTTTTAAAGGGAAGGGAATGTTAGGGACCTAACCCCTCATGTAGATAGAATAATATATTTTCCATGTAATAAGGCCGACATTAGTTAATAAGGCCTAAATATATTTTCCATGTAATAAAGGTCTACATTAGTTAGTGAGGCCTATTTAATCAATGTTAACACGTCAATGTAAGAATACCTAATAGAAGCTTCTGCTTCTATAAATATCTTCCTCTAGAATGTTATTTTGAATATAGAATTAATATAAATGATAGTAGGAGGCATGAGAAATATTGTCTTCGGAATTATTTTAATAGATCTCAGCTCTATTGGAGGTTTTCCCCTCAAGGAGGCAAGCGAACATTTCTTTCTTTGAAAAAAGGTATATTTTTTTTCATATTATATTACATCTGGTACCTTACAAGGTCAGTCATACAACTATTATCCTCAAGGAAATGGATTGGTAGAATCAATGAAAAAAATGATGATTCAAATTTGAGAGTGTAGGTTTCCACAATTAGTCATTATGTTGAGAAATATTTATGGAAAAAATGGTGTATGTTGTTTTTGAAACGTTCAACGTTTTGAATGGTCACTCCACCCATCATTAGGGACAATTGAAGCTTGTATGGTGGAAAAGAGTATCGTGTGACTTGTATTTAAGGAGAGAATAAAATGACCGTTGAAGAAGAAAGAGAAAGGGATAAGACTCAACCATTAAGATTATGTAAAATTAATAAGGAATTTGAGGAAAAATATATTAAAAATAATAAAAATTTGAAATAAGATATATTAGATAAATATAGTTGCAGATATTAGGTAATGAGAAGGAAATAAACAGAAAAACGGTATGGTCAAAGGTAAAATAAATCGAGAGATTAGGGAAAGTGAATAAAATATAAAAGGAGGAGAAAATTAGAAATATTAAGGGGGGGGGAGTTGCTAATAGGAATAAATTTAATTATATAATAAAGAGATAAGGGAGATGTAAATTAGGTTAAAATAAGGTAAAATTACTGAGGAAATTGAGGAAAAAATATATGAACACAACTCCCTGCCTTTAGTATTTTTGTTTTTCTCCCCCTTTAATATTTTATTCACTTTACCTAATATCTTGATTGATTTTCACTTTGAACGTACCTTTTTATTTTTATTTCCTTCTCATTACCTAATATCCACAATTATATTTGTTTAATATATATTATTTCAAATTTTTATTATTTTTAATACATTTTTCGTCAAATTCCTTATTAATTTTACCCAATCTCAATGGTTGAGTCTTTTCCCATTCTCTTTCATCTTCAATGTTTATTTTATTCTCTCCTTAAATACAAGTCACACAAAACTCTTTTCCACCATACAAGCTTCAATTCTCCTTGATGATGGGTTGAGTGTCCACTCGAAACGTTGAACGTTTAAAAAAGAAACATACACAATTTTCTTGCATAAATCTTGCTCGGTTGATTCAAATTATCAAGATAACTATTGGAATAATAAGTTGATAGATGCACTCAAGGAAAGTCGCCTTACTCCAAAATGCAGTACCAGAAATTCCCCGTATACTTTGGTGTATGGAAGGAAGCAATATTAGCTTTGCATGTGGAGCTAAATGCCTTGACACTTATCACATATGATAAGGAAAAGAAAAACAATAACCAATGAAAAAGAGATGTAATGAACTCCTACAATTACAAGAATAAGGGGAACAGTAAATATTGGCAATGAATAAGACACAAGAAGTGGTCAAGAAATATTTTGATAAAAGTAAAAGTTCAAAGTATTTTAAAATGGATCAATTATTTTGATTTTGGAACAAAGTAAAAGAAAAACCAGCATTCCACACGCTATTTGAAGCTATTTGGATCGGTCCATATTAAATCAAAAAAATAATTGGTTATAATTCATATTTTCTCAAGGATATGAAGATAATAAGCAATCATTTCCTGTAAATGAGCAGCATTTGAAACATTTTTCTATTGACCCCCCTTAGTTAAAATGTGTACATAGTTTTCCTTGGTACTCATACATATTTTAAGTTTTTTTTTTTTCTTTAATCTTTTGACTCCATTTTTCCCAATCGAAGAAGATTCTGGAATCTCAGCAACCCATATGGGGTTGTTGTCCCATAGTTGGAGTCATGTGTTGATCTACAATTATGATTGGTATTTTCTTTCATATTAATTATCCACAAGATTCTCCCTTTTCTTTTTTTTTCTTTTTTTCTTTAGTCTTTTTCTCTTTTGTTGAATGTTCTCAACACTTATCCAAATTCAAGAAATGAAGGGGTAGAAATACTAGATATTCATGCCTTTAGGTTCATAGGTCTGCAAGTACGAATTCTTCATTCGCATGTTCTACATTATGCACCTCTTACTTATGCATTCTTCAAATTGCACCTTTTTCACTTTTCAATACTTAACCACTTTTCATAAAATGCGGATGCAGGGCCACTTACCATATGTTAACCTTTTCTTGAGTATCGAGGTCCCTAGGCCGACAATCTTGTATTATTCAAAATGAACCCTCTACCTCCACCACCTGCAAAACAACCATCTCCCATACTTAGTTTCATTTCTTGTTTCGGTGTAGACCTTCTTACCTTTCTTTGTATCCTCAAGTTTGCAGGTCCTCGGTCCTGCATACTAAACTTTGAACTTTCCAACTCTCATATTACACTCCCATACTTACCAATTTTCATCTGCCACGACATCACATCACCACTTTCCATCATAGTTTTTTCATTTCATGGTCCGCGAGAGCCTTATCCTAGTCCTCTTTCAAGGGAAAACAAAAACTTTACTTTAAATACATTTACTTTGTATTTAAAGACTTATATTAATTTTGAGACTCCTAGTGAACTATCTTGGGATATTACATTATTGTATTCTCAATGAATTTGATTTAAAGCTTGGTATTTCAAATGTTTATCCATCATAATATTTTTGGTGTTTAATGAAATGATAATTTAAAGTTCTCTGTCATGTGTGATACATATTTTTTGTCTTTTTATTTTTGATATAGTTTACTATCTTGATGAATGTTGTCATGGAAATTTCATCCTTTTGTTTTTCATACAGATTTGGTTTATGAATTCTGTAATATATTGTATATAATCTCTTTGGAAGATATATGGTCCAAAACTCAGGTATTTATCTAAAACTGAATATTTGCTTTCAATAAGTTTGGTCCTTCTTAGGCTTTATTTATATTTATGCATAAAATTTCATAATAAAAGAGGAGTACCAACTCTATAAAAATGTAGGGGGATTCATATCATCATGAGGTCGACCTTAAGACCATAAAATAGTCTTTTAGATCAACAAGTCCATAGTGCATGAGAGGATCATCATGTCAACAATTTGTCGTCAATGATGAATGATTGAGTCCCAATGATAATATCTCAAGAATGGAGTCCAATCCATAGTGCATAAGAAATTCACCCACAAAAGTATTAGGAAAAAATTCTTGTTGAGATGACCATTCAATCATAAAACCTTGCTCTTTGGTTTCCTAGTAGTATGTCTCAAACACCCAAGGAAATGATATTCAAATGGATCACCCAGTTGAATGATTGTTTTCTTCTCCTATTTATGCTCTAGAAGTATGAACATAGCATGGGAAGAAATATTATCGAGAACTAACTTTTTTGACTTGGAATCAAGTTTTCTAGTACAGTTGGATTTGAGCTATATTCTGAAACAACAATGCATATATAATGTTCCATAATTTAAGTAGTTTGAAATATGGGAGATGTTCACTTATCATTATTAATACCACCATTGCAAAGCTATACATGTCACACTTCTTGATTACCTTCTATAATGTAAATCTAAAATGTTTTAATATAAATTATAAATAACAATAATAATAAAAAACCAAATGAAAGTTAATGTCATGTGAGAAAAAGTCATATTATGCAAGGTGAGATTTATTGTCCACGTAAAGTATTACAATCTATTGCAATGTCAAAATGGTTCATATGTTAAGCCTTAGACAAAGCCCCATGTTAAGTATAAAACCCTTTATTAAGCCCCTTGAATCATTGCATTTATAGTGTTATAATAGTATGTAGGCTAGAACCCTTCATTATACCCTTTCATTATAATTGTACATTTCTCTCCTCTATATATAGCAAGGAGACCTAGTCTTAGCATCATTTTATATCATCTTGTGCATTGAATATATTGTAAAAGGAGGTTTCCCCCTCGAAATGGATTGTTATTTATTGATTTTTTATCATTCTCAAGGGATTGGTTCATAACATCATATGCATTGGATATGAAGGAGGCCATTAGATGTCAAGAAACATAGTTTTCAATGAATAGTGAACCCAAGTTCCTTCTACAAGTGTCCTTAAAATTATCAAAACATCATGCACACTCTGTTGGATTCCTGAGAAGGGGGTGAATTAGTAATAGAGAAATCTAATCCTTTTTAACCATATAATCCAAGCGTTATATCAATGTAGCATTATCATCCAATAACTGCAGAGTAAATAAGTAATGAACAAATGAACAATAATACAGATACAAAGTACACCAGTGTTTTACGTGGAAATCCAAAGAGGGAGAAAAACATAGAATGATTTTTCTTATATGTCTTGAAGAATTACATTCATTGGAAGCACCAACTTCCTTTGTTTTCCAGCTACAACTAGAAGGAGGCTCCAAACCCCTAGTTTCTCAGGTTACAACCTGAGGGAATCTCCAACTCCCCAATTCTCTGGCTACAACCAGAAGGAGGCTACAACCCCCTATGTTCTTCGGCTACAACCAGAAGGTGGATACAATCACATGTCCTTGCCCCTTCCAACTACCCTGATGTAGAAGTAGAACGATGGAACCACTATCACACTATCACTATGAGATATACCACTATACAACTGTATCAACATGTACCAATAACCTGTAGCGAACCTATACAACTTCCATGTAATCAATTTGTACCTGAACTGAACATGTGCATGCCCTATCTGTTATGCACCCCGTGTATGTATGTGGCCAAACTATTATGCAACCTGTGTATGCCTTCTGAAAGCTAGGGTTTTCTTTCTTCTAAAAACTTATGACCATGTGTAACTTCTTTAACGTAGATCTGTAACCTGTCACTGCATCTAGACTGTATTTGTACCCTGTGCATGCATCCTCATACATATCTCTCTCTAGTCATGTGCCAAAAGTGTGTATAATCATGAATAAGTATAATAACCCTCACATGATCTAGACTTCAAACCCTTTCCAATATTCAACCTCTCAATACATAAACCAATACAATCTCTCAACCATATATCACAAAAACCCTTAGCGATATGCTAAGAAATACAAGATGTACCTCAACAAGAAGTAGCAATGATAAATATACCATCACTGTATTTTTGTAGATCTGACTTATACAAAAGATCTCATGCAACTACTAGTCTTTCTAGGGAGAATCCTCAAATCTCCATAACCATTTCTCATGCATACATCAAAATCCAACTATTCATAGAAATAAGACATACCTTTTGAACCAATGGATAGATATAATGTATCTGAGCACTGTAAACCTTCCTGGGAGCTTGATCTCAGAATATAGAACCT
>JZKD02S0109374.1:348662-368383 GCA_000966675.3 Picea glauca | reverse complement strand
AAGGAGGTTGCCCCCTCGAAGAGGCTTATTATCTGATATTATCTCTTTTTCAAGGCGTTGAGTACTTTTCTTGAGGTTTTTCTATGCTATATTGATGTTTGGTTCTTAACAATCACTTATTTCAGTCAAGTTCCCAAGACACGACCATTTCAGCTAGATACAAAGGTATAAAGCCTGAATACGCCCTTTTTAAATTTTTGCAGAGTATTATTTCGAGTTTACTTTGTTTGTTTTTGGGTTGCTACTCTTTAAGATCTGCATATTCTCTTTTCCTTGCTCCATTTGTGATCTCAGAAAATCAAAAATAAATAGTAAAAGGTGCATTTTTTGGGTAACGTAATTGATATCTAACCCTTGTTGTCATCGAGAAGAGAAACAAATTTCTACTGTGAAAACAGTTTTTTTTAGCATGCTCTCCAAGGTCATATTCCACAACAACAACAAAAACACCCCCAATCCTCCTACTAAACAATACAATATATTTTTCTATCCCACTTGGTTAAAATTTGCCTTATTAAGTAAGAGGTATTGAGTTCAAGTCTCTCTTTTTGTTACTGTTTTTTGAAAAAGTTCATGCTCGATTGTAAAGTGTATTTCACTTCAAGTATAAAAGTGAAACATTATAAATAGCTTTAATATTTTACTTTATAGTTATTTATTTTGCATGCAGCTTTCTTTTATAAAGTAGCTTCATTGTAAAAGTGATCTCCACTTCTTTTTATAAAATTGGGTCACTTCATAAAGAAACTTACACCACCACGTGGTCCTTTGGTTACCTTTTATGACTTTTTTTAAAAGGGCGCAATAAATTTCACATCCGAAGTTTGTTTTCAGTGCCTTTTTTTTTAAACCGTCTATTTTTTTGAGATATTTCCATCCAAATAATCAGTTTTAGTTTTTAAATCCATATTATCTACATATTTAATATGTCTTCTTCCAATAATGTTTTTCTTACCAACACCAACTACCTCCAATGGAAATCTCATGAGGATTTATTAAGAAGTAAAGGCTTGTATTGGATTACCTTGGGAAAGGAAAAAGAACCCATTGAGGTTGATAAGAAAGTAAAATGGGATAATAAGACTAGCGAAGCACGTGGACTAATTGGAATGTTCATCTCTCATGATTTAAGGTTCCACCTTAAAGAAATTGATGACCCCGATGAAGCTTGGGAAAAGATTGAATCTATGTTTGTTAAATACAATATTATTCGAGCACATCAATTAGAAAATAAAATACTGACTTTAAGTCCAAATAATTTTTCTTTCATTGAAGACTATCTATTTAAGTTTAAAACACTCATAATTTTATATGAAGAATGTGAGATAAAGATGGAGGAAGAGAATTGCATCTATATTATTCTTTCTAAGCTAGGTAGTCCATATTATGTGTTTGTATCTACCTTTTATGCCATGAGAGAGGATATAGGGAAAGCTTATCAAAAACCCACTCTTGAGTCCTTTTTTTATTCTTTGATTAGAGAGTTAGATAAGCTTGCAAAACTTGGAGTAATCAAAATTGTAGTTACCTCCAACAAAGACTTAGTAGCCCAACAGAAGGATAAACCAAAGAATCCCAAGAAGCAACATCCTCGCCACAACAACAAGCAACGTAAGGGTCCCAAACCCACTCAAATATCTTCAACTCTTAATGGTGACAAAGGAGCAAAATGTAAAAATAAGATGAGTCCAAATGTTTCAAGAAGATGGCATCCTTAGAAGCAGTGATGAAGAAGCACATCATCAATATTGATTCTACTTCTTCCTCTTCTTCTTTTCATGGACATGCACTTTCTTCTTCTGGTTTCTCCTTCAATGAAACTTCTACTTCTTCTTCTAATGAGTGGCTTATTGACTCTGGAGCATCTTATCATATGGATAAGGATAAAGACATATTTTTTCTCTAAATGAATGTAACACCAAGAAAATATTTGTTGGTGATGATACATCTCTTAGTGTTGTAGGATCTAGAACAATTCAAGTAGATAATGGTCATTTCAATCATGTATTATGTGGTCAAAGTATTTCTTTTAACCTTCTATCAATATATCAAATCACTCATTTAGGTGAAGATAAAACCATAGAGTTTTCAGCTCACCAAGTTGTAATCAAAGATCTAAAATATCCTAAGCATGTTCCTGCAACTGCAATTGTTGATGATATTACTAGGTTGTACAAGTTTGACAACTGTGAGTCATCATATTTTCCATTAGTTTTTGTTTCTCGTAGCGATGACTTGAGAAAACTTTGGCCTGAGCGGTTTGGTCATCTAAACTATCACTCATTGCAACAACTATGTAATCAACAGATGATGACTGGTCTTCCTCTTGTTTCACGCAGATATGGTGTCTGTGTCAGTTTGTTTTCTCGAAAAACATCATCGGGACAATTTTGACAAACATGCCTCTTGGCACACCTCGGGCCCTTTGTAGCTTGTTCACAATGACTTGTGTGGTCCACTTTCTTCTCCTTCTTTTTCCGGGTGCAAGTATTTCTTAACTTTCATTGATGACTTTCAAGACGTACTTGGGTTTACTTCTTAAAACTTAAGAGTGAATATTTTGACAAGTTTTTGGCCTACAAGGCCCTTGTAGAAAATCAACATGGACATCAAATTCAAAGGTTAAGAACAAATTACGGAGGCAAATATGTGAACAATAATTTTACAAGTTACTACACTAAACAGGGCATCCAAATGTAACACATTGTTTCAAATACACCCCAACAAAATGGTGTTGTTGAGAGAAAGAACCATGCATTAAAAGAAATGGTGAATTGTATGATCCAATCTAAGGGATTAAGTCTAAAGTATTGGGAAGAAGCCATCAACTGTGAAAATTACATAGTAAACCACAACCCCACAAAGGCTCTTAAAAATATAACACTAGAAGAAGCTTGGACTAAAACTAAACCAGATGTAAGTCACTTCTGTGTATTTGGCACTATAGCATGGGCTCATATTCCTGATGAGAAAAGGAAAGCATTGCATCATAAAAGTGAGAAGTTTATATTTGTTGGTTATTTTGAATATGTCAAAGGTTATAGAATTATTCAACCACATTGTAATGCAATTATTATTTGAAGAGATGTGAAATTTGATGAAAATATCTTGGCCTACAGGCCTAATTTTTTGATCGTGCCTTCTTCGGCCTACGAGCCATCTTCGGTGAATGTGCCTTCTTTTTTTCCTATTTTTTTTTCTTCTTCAAATGATGACAATGAGGATGAAAATCCACCTCCGCCTTCTCACCTTCCTCTAGATGAGTCCATTGAACCTGAACCAATACCAACATTGTCGCTTCCTATATGGGTATGTTCAGCAGGAGAAGCAGTTGGTTATCTTGTCGGTGATCCTTCAGATCAATATCAGACACGTTCACAGTTCCAGCGATCCTCTTCTCTTTTGTCTCAAGTTTCGAGACTTGTGATCCAAAGACATTTGGAGAAGCTTCAGGTCATCCAGATTGGGATACAACAATGAATGAACAATATCATTCTTTAATGGATAATGATACTTGGGATCTTGTACCTCTTCCTAAAGGAAGACAAATTTTCAGATGTAAATGGATCTATATAACTAAGTATGCATCATATGGAAGTGTTGAAAGACACAAGGCTCTCTTAGTTTCCAAAGGATTTTCCCAAGTTGAAGGAATTGACTATAATGACACATTTTCCCCTACAGCCAAAATGAATTCCACCCACCTTGTTCTTTCCCTTGCTTCCTCACATAAATGGGAGGTCCATCAGATGGATGTTAAATCCACCATGTTGCATGGGGATTTTCAAGAATAAATCTACATGGAACAACCTCCTGGCTATGTTCAGAATGACTCTAGCCTTGTTTATCGCCTTAAGAAATCTCTTTATGGTCTTAAGAAAGATACTTGAGCTTGGTATGCCAAAATGGATATCTTTCTTATTGACACCAGATTCTTTAGATGTCATTTTGAACCTAATGTCTATACCAATAAAGTAGGAATCCATCTCATAATACTTGTCCTTTTTGTTGATGACCTTATCCTTACTGGTAGTGACTCGAAACTTTTAAACAATGTGAAAATCATCCTTAAGAATAAATTTGAAATGACAAACTTAGGATTTTTTCAATATTTCCTTGGCCTCCAAGTTTTTCAAACCCATGAAGGAATTTTTATTTACTAGTCTAAGTATACTTGTGACCTTCTTCGTCACTTTCACATGGAAGATTGTAAACCATCCCCTTCTCCCTTCCAGTCTGGAGTCAATCTTGATTCCACCTGTACTTCTGCTAAATTTGATGCCACCTTGTACCATCAGTTAGTTGGTATCCTATTATACTTGACTCATACTCATCCTGACCTTTCCTTTATTGTTGGTATTTTTTCTTAGTATATTCAAACACCCCATGAAATCCGTTGGAAAGCAGTTAAAAGGATACTTAGGTATGTTCGGGGTACCATTCAGTTTGGGATCCATTACAATTCAGAGGGGACTCCTTATTAGTTGGTTTCACTGATTCAGATTGGGTCGACGACCCTGATGATAGGAAGTCTAATGCAGGTTATGTTTTCATCCTTGGTTTAGGACCTGTCACTTAGTCCTATGAAACAACAGGCTATTGCACTTTCTTCAGGAGAACCAGAGTACCAAGCAACAATAAATGAAAGTTACGAATCCTTGTAGCTTCGACAGATCCTTTCATAGTTTATATTCCAGCAACAACATCCGACCAGCCTTTGGTGCGACAATCAAAGTTCCATCAAGCTCACCAAAAACCCAGTTCAACATAAATGCAATAAAAACATCAATATACACATGCACTTCATCAGAAATATCATTCATGATCAAGTTATTGAAGTGCTCTTTTTCCCTACAGAAGATCAAGTTGCAAACATTTTCACAAAGTTTCTTACAAAAGTGAATTTTTCCATACTTCAATCTATGTTAGGAGTTCAAGAAGTTGTCATTAAAGGGGAATAGGCTCTAATGCCTCCTTCCTTCCCCTATTTTGTTACTATTGTATCCTATCCCAATTTGTTCTTAAGGGGGGATGTTAGGATATTTAGACACTTAGGAGTTAGTTAAGATCTGCTTGGTCTAATGTGTCATTAGGTAAAAGTGTGTTTCTTAGTGTGTTTCTTTAGTATGCATTAGTATGCATTTGTAGTTAGGAAATTCGACGGTCACGATATGTTCCTGACATAGAGTGATCTGATAGTTCATATTCTCCTCAATCTTAATGGCCATTGATCCATGGTTAACACCCTATTGGTCCATGATCTCTATTTAAAGAGAAGGGAGGGTCATTTTTCAATGATCGGTTGTGAGAAACTCTCTTGTAAAATATCTATGTAATATTTTTCTTCTGCATTAATAAACTTCTCCAAGTGGTCATGTTGGATGGGGTTGTGGATGTTTCCATGTAGGGATCTTACCACGTCAAAACATCGGTGTGTTGATCTTTGATCTCATTGTGTGAGTGGTTACTGAAGTTGTTTGTCCTCTGTTGGAATATCTTTGTTTTTGAACAATTCATAGTTTTTAATCCCACACTCACCATAATGCCATTTGCTTTGTTATATTTGCATCTGACACTCACCATAATACCATTCCTTTATTATATTTGTGGCTTCTCTTGGCTCTGTAAAAACACAAAACAATTAGCCATAGATTATGTATGTAAATTGTAATGGCATAGGGAGCGTATTAGTAATATTAACTACAAATGAGTTTCTCAATGTCAATTTTGAAGAGAAAAAAATAGACATTGATCAAACCCAAGTAAATCAAGACATGTCACTAATAGTATGTAACGTGTCAATTCATAGTTATTTTATTGCATTCATAATGTTATGTGTTTGTTTGTTAAAATTCATGACATGGTTATAGCTTTGGTATGTAATATGATTATTATTTCAACACATTGGTAGGCCTCTTAACCACTTCACATGTAATTCATGATATCCCCACTAATATAGTATATAATGGAAACAAAACACATAATTAAGAATTGAATGTAAATATTTCAACAATCAACCAATCTTTTACACGTTTGGTCAAGATCATCATAAAGATAATGCATAGTTTCTCTTTGTTTCACATAAAACTATTTAATAATTATGTTCGGAATTAAAAAATCTATTAATCTTGGTGAAATTTTCTAACTCGTATGTTATTTATTAAGTTTAGATATGAACTTGCAAAAAATAAACCTTGTCAACATCAAAAAACATAAAATTAGGATTACAATAATGAGAAGTGTGATTGTGTTCATTTAATTTATATCATCATCANTTTTTTTAAAAGGGCGCAATAAATTTCACATCCGAAGTTTGTTTTCAGTGCCTTTTTTTTTAAACCGTCTATTTTTTTGAGATATTTCCATCCAAATAATCAGTTTTAGTTTTTAAATCCATATTATCTACATATTTAATATGTCTTCTTCCAATAATGTTTTTCTTACCAACACCAACTACCTCCAATGGAAATCTCATGAGGATTTATTAAGAAGTAAAGGCTTGTATTGGATTACCTTGGGAAAGGAAAAAGAACCCATTGAGGTTGATAAGAAAGTAAAATGGGATAATAAGACTAGCGAAGCACGTGGACTAATTGGAATGTTCATCTCTCATGATTTAAGGTTCCACCTTAAAGAAATTGATGACCCCGATGAAGCTTGGGAAAAGATTGAATCTATGTTTGTTAAATACAATATTATTCGAGCACATCAATTAGAAAATAAAATACTGACTTTAAGTCCAAATAATTTTTCTTTCATTGAAGACTATCTATTTAAGTTTAAAACACTCATAATTTTATATGAAGAATGTGAGATAAAGATGGAGGAAGAGAATTGCATCTATATTATTCTTTCTAAGCTAGGTAGTCCATATTATGTGTTTGTATCTACCTTTTATGCCATGAGAGAGGATATAGGGAAAGCTTATCAAAAACCCACTCTTGAGTCCTTTTTTTATTCTTTGATTAGAGAGTTAGATAAGCTTGCAAAACTTGGAGTAATCAAAATTGTAGTTACCTCCAACAAAGACTTAGTAGCCCAACAGAAGGATAAACCAAAGAATCCCAAGAAGCAACATCCTCGCCACAACAACAAGCAACGTAAGGGTCCCAAACCCACTCAAATATCTTCAACTCTTAATGGTGACAAAGGAGCAAAATGTAAAAATAAGATGAGTCCAAATGTTTCAAGAAGATGGCATCCTTAGAAGCAGTGATGAAGAAGCACATCATCAATATTGATTCTACTTCTTCCTCTTCTTCTTTTCATGGACATGCACTTTCTTCTTCTGGTTTCTCCTTCAATGAAACTTCTACTTCTTCTTCTAATGAGTGGCTTATTGACTCTGGAGCATCTTATCATATGGATAAGGATAAAGACATATTTTTTCTCTAAATGAATGTAACACCAAGAAAATATTTGTTGGTGATGATACATCTCTTAGTGTTGTAGGATCTAGAACAATTCAAGTAGATAATGGTCATTTCAATCATGTATTATGTGGTCAAAGTATTTCTTTTAACCTTCTATCAATATATCAAATCACTCATTTAGGTGAAGATAAAACCATAGAGTTTTCAGCTCACCAAGTTGTAATCAAAGATCTAAAATATCCTAAGCATGTTCCTGCAACTGCAATTGTTGATGATATTACTAGGTTGTACAAGTTTGACAACTGTGAGTCATCATATTTTCCATTAGTTTTTGTTTCTCGTAGCGATGACTTGAGAAAACTTTGGCCTGAGCGGTTTGGTCATCTAAACTATCACTCATTGCAACAACTATGTAATCAACAGATGATGACTGGTCTTCCTCTTGTTTCACGCAGATATGGTGTCTGTGTCAGTTTGTTTTCTCGAAAAACATCATCGGGACAATTTTGACAAACATGCCTCTTGGCACACCTCGGGCCCTTTGTAGCTTGTTCACAATGACTTGTGTGGTCCACTTTCTTCTCCTTCTTTTTCCGGGTGCAAGTATTTCTTAACTTTCATTGATGACTTTCAAGACGTACTTGGGTTTACTTCTTAAAACTTAAGAGTGAATATTTTGACAAGTTTTTGGCCTACAAGGCCCTTGTAGAAAATCAACATGGACATCAAATTCAAAGGTTAAGAACAAATTACGGAGGCAAATATGTGAACAATAATTTTACAAGTTACTACACTAAACAGGGCATCCAAATGTAACACATTGTTTCAAATACACCCCAACAAAATGGTGTTGTTGAGAGAAAGAACCATGCATTAAAAGAAATGGTGAATTGTATGATCCAATCTAAGGGATTAAGTCTAAAGTATTGGGAAGAAGCCATCAACTGTGAAAATTACATAGTAAACCACAACCCCACAAAGGCTCTTAAAAATATAACACTAGAAGAAGCTTGGACTAAAACTAAACCAGATGTAAGTCACTTCTGTGTATTTGGCACTATAGCATGGGCTCATATTCCTGATGAGAAAAGGAAAGCATTGCATCATAAAAGTGAGAAGTTTATATTTGTTGGTTATTTTGAATATGTCAAAGGTTATAGAATTATTCAACCACATTGTAATGCAATTATTATTTGAAGAGATGTGAAATTTGATGAAAATATCTTGGCCTACAGGCCTAATTTTTTGATCGTGCCTTCTTCGGCCTACGAGCCATCTTCGGTGAATGTGCCTTCTTTTTTTCCTATTTTTTTTTCTTCTTCAAATGATGACAATGAGGATGAAAATCCACCTCCGCCTTCTCACCTTCCTCTAGATGAGTCCATTGAACCTGAACCAATACCAACATTGTCGCTTCCTATATGGGTATGTTCAGCAGGAGAAGCAGTTGGTTATCTTGTCGGTGATCCTTCAGATCAATATCAGACACGTTCACAGTTCCAGCGATCCTCTTCTCTTTTGTCTCAAGTTTCGAGACTTGTGATCCAAAGACATTTGGAGAAGCTTCAGGTCATCCAGATTGGGATACAACAATGAATGAACAATATCATTCTTTAATGGATAATGATACTTGGGATCTTGTACCTCTTCCTAAAGGAAGACAAATTTTCAGATGTAAATGGATCTATATAACTAAGTATGCATCATATGGAAGTGTTGAAAGACACAAGGCTCTCTTAGTTTCCAAAGGATTTTCCCAAGTTGAAGGAATTGACTATAATGACACATTTTCCCCTACAGCCAAAATGAATTCCACCCACCTTGTTCTTTCCCTTGCTTCCTCACATAAATGGGAGGTCCATCAGATGGATGTTAAATCCACCATGTTGCATGGGGATTTTCAAGAATAAATCTACATGGAACAACCTCCTGGCTATGTTCAGAATGACTCTAGCCTTGTTTATCGCCTTAAGAAATCTCTTTATGGTCTTAAGAAAGATACTTGAGCTTGGTATGCCAAAATGGATATCTTTCTTATTGACACCAGATTCTTTAGATGTCATTTTGAACCTAATGTCTATACCAATAAAGTAGGAATCCATCTCATAATACTTGTCCTTTTTGTTGATGACCTTATCCTTACTGGTAGTGACTCGAAACTTTTAAACAATGTGAAAATCATCCTTAAGAATAAATTTGAAATGACAAACTTAGGATTTTTTCAATATTTCCTTGGCCTCCAAGTTTTTCAAACCCATGAAGGAATTTTTATTTACTAGTCTAAGTATACTTGTGACCTTCTTCGTCACTTTCACATGGAAGATTGTAAACCATCCCCTTCTCCCTTCCAGTCTGGAGTCAATCTTGATTCCACCTGTACTTCTGCTAAATTTGATGCCACCTTGTACCATCAGTTAGTTGGTATCCTATTATACTTGACTCATACTCATCCTGACCTTTCCTTTATTGTTGGTATTTTTTCTTAGTATATTCAAACACCCCATGAAATCCGTTGGAAAGCAGTTAAAAGGATACTTAGGTATGTTCGGGGTACCATTCAGTTTGGGATCCATTACAATTCAGAGGGGACTCCTTATTAGTTGGTTTCACTGATTCAGATTGGGTCGACGACCCTGATGATAGGAAGTCTAATGCAGGTTATGTTTTCATCCTTGGTTTAGGACCTGTCACTTAGTCCTATGAAACAACAGGCTATTGCACTTTCTTCAGGAGAACCAGAGTACCAAGCAACAATAAATGAAAGTTACGAATCCTTGTAGCTTCGACAGATCCTTTCATAGTTTATATTCCAGCAACAACATCCGACCAGCCTTTGGTGCGACAATCAAAGTTCCATCAAGCTCACCAAAAACCCAGTTCAACATAAATGCAATAAAAACATCAATATACACATGCACTTCATCAGAAATATCATTCATGATCAAGTTATTGAAGTGCTCTTTTTCCCTACAGAAGATCAAGTTGCAAACATTTTCACAAAGTTTCTTACAAAAGTGAATTTTTCCATACTTCAATCTATGTTAGGAGTTCAAGAAGTTGTCATTAAAGGGGAATAGGCTCTAATGCCTCCTTCCTTCCCCTATTTTGTTACTATTGTATCCTATCCCAATTTGTTCTTAAGGGGGGATGTTAGGATATTTAGACACTTAGGAGTTAGTTAAGATCTACTTGGTCTAATGTGTCATTAGGTAAAAGTGTGTTTCTTAGTGTGTTTCTTTAGTATGCATTAGTATGCATTTGTAGTTAGGAAATTAGACGGTCACGATATGTTCCTGACATAGAGTAATCTGACAATTCATATTCTCCTCGATCTTAATGGCCATTGATCCATGGTTAACACCCTATTGGTCCATGATATCTATTTAAAGAGAAGGGAGGGTCATTTTTCAATGATCAGTTGTGAGAAACTCTCTTGTAAAATATCTATGTAATATTTTTCTTCTGCATTAATAAACTTCTCCAAGTGGTCATGTTGGATGGGGTTGTGGATGTTTCCCTATAGGGGTCTTACCATGTCAAAACATTGGTGTGTTGATCTTTGATCTCGATGTGTGAGTGATTACTGAAGTTGTTTGTCCTCTGTTGGAATACCTTTGTTTTTGAACAATTCATAGTTTTTAATCCCACACTCACCATAATTCCATTTGCTTTGTTATATTTGCATCTGACACTCACCATAATACCATTCCTTTGTTATCTTTGTGGCTTCTCTTGGCTCTGTAAAAACACAAAACAATTAGCCATAGATTATGTATGTAAATTGTAATGACATAGGGAGCATATTAGTAATATTAACTACAAATGAGTTTCTCAATGTCAATTTTAAAGAGAAAAAATAGACATTGATCAAACCCAAGTAAATCAAGACATATCGCTAATAGTATGTAATGTGTCAATTCATAGTTATTTTATTGCATTCATAATGTTATGTGTTTGTTTGTTAAAATTCATGACATGGTTATAGCTTTGGTATGTAATATGCTTATTATTTCAACACATTGGTAGGCCTCTTAACCACTTCACATGTAATTCATGATATCCCCACTAATATAGTATATAATGGAAACAAAACACATAATTAAGAATTGAATGTAAATATTTCAACAATCAACCAATCTTTTACACGTTTGGTCAAGATCATCATAAAGATAATGCATAGTTTCTCTTTGTTTCACATAAAACTATTTAATAATTATGTTCAGAATTAAAAAATCTATTAATCTTGGTGAAATTTTCTAACTCGTATGTTCTTTATTAAGTTTAGATATGAACTTGCAAAAAATAAACCTTGTCAACATCAAAAAACATAAAATTAGGATAACAATAATGAGAAGTGTGATTGTGTTCATTTAATTTATGTCATCATCAAATCTTCATTGATTGGCTCTCTAGAATGATCATTCCCCTTTTCTCGATTCTATGCATCTTTTTCTATCACACTCTTTCACTTTATTCTTCTTGTTTCTAGCAACATTGACACTAGTGTGACAATACTTTGCAAATATTTATTTATTTTTAACAAAAATTGTTAGAATTATATTTAAAAAATTTCAATGGCCTCGTCGGCATGTATTACATAGCATAAATTTCCAAATCCTATCGCTAGGGCTTATCAGCCCGGATTCAAAATTCACTAGCCTGTTTTTCTAGTTATCCAAGAAAGCTACCTTCCTTAAGCCCTTACATGAATGTATTCGAACAAATTGTTGGCACAAAAAATGACAAAAGAAATACATGGTTACATTGGATTTCGAGTTTTACTTCTTGTTACCATTGGTTGCATTGTTGATGGGGTATTTTTCTTCTACCCTACTACCATCCAAATTTCTTTGAAAAATGGTTGATGTGGGGGTTCTAGAGTTTTTGCGTTCTTTAATGCTTCAACTTCTTTTGCCTCATCTACCCAAAATGTTGATGGTTTGCGGATAGTAAAAACATTACTATCATTACTTGAATCAAGAGAAGGAGTCCTTAGTCCCTGCCCCTGATCCAAAGAGACAAACTCCTCTTTCTTCAGCTTCCAAGTTTTTTATTTTTTCCTTTATAGAGGTACTAGATTTGGTTGTATCTGGGGATGTTATTGAGAAGTATTTCCATGTTGAAATCCCTACTATGGCACCTATGTATATTTTTATCTAGTGATTTCCTTGTTGTAAATCAAATTAGCAGATCACAAAACAACATACACTTGTTGGAATATTCAATTCAAATAAAGAAAGTGAAAGAAATATTGGAAACCAAAATCTCATACACAATACACAAAGATATTATTCCCATAAACTAAGCTTATCATTAAAATAACTTCAAATCTTAAAAGGGCTCATGTACCTGGGAAAATGGCCCACAAAGAAATAAATAAAACTATATACGGTAACTGCAAACCCTAGAAACTCCTGATCTATTATATGATCCTAGATTTTCACGTTTCTCGATATGTACGCACTTCTCTCCACTAAAGATCACATACATATACTCAAATATTATACAGAACTATGTACATCACAACCTTGTTGTTGCAGCTCCAATATGTTGAAACCCACTTGCAACTGCCTATGTTTTGTCTTCTCCATAACCTAATCTCTAAATGGAAGTTTGTATCCACCTATCCAATATATCTTTGAATCACATTCCTTCATGATACAAACCTCTAAGAAAAAATCCATCCTTTTCTTGATATCAATGTATCATATCAAGTGACTTATCCTTCACCCTTTCCTTTCTTTTATAATATTGAGTCATGACCTAACCCTAATATCCAAAGTTATTGGTGGTCGAGATTACTCCTCACCTTAGTTGAGATCAATGGCTATTATTTAACTCACTAATTCTAATTAAAAAAAAACTTTAAATAAAACTTAACTCACTAATAAAGGAACTTTACTTTAATAATTCATTTAATTAAAGTAAAGTCTTAAGGTAGAAGGATTTGGATGACTTCCACATGTATAGACACTTCGATCTATGCAGAAGTGCATGTCTGATGCTACCAACATCAACATTCCCTCTTATCAAGGAAGGTATTATGCACCACTCCAAATTTGTCTCTGAATAACACAAACTTCCATTTAACCAAGGGTTTGGTTAGAATATCTACAACCTTCTCATCTATGGAAATTTACTAAATCTTCACTGCTCCCTTCTGGATCATATCTTGAATAAAGTGGTATATGATCTAAATATGCTTGGACCTTTCATGGAATATTGGATTCTTTGAGAGTTTGATGCAACTCTGATTATCATAGTGTATCACCCTAGGCTCCAACTCCTGATCAAATAAACCTGTAAGCAATTTGTGAAGACAAATTTCTTCAAAACTAGCCATACTCATTTCCATATACTCTACCTCTACTAAATTTAGTTATACATAAGTCTTATTCCCATTGAACCATGTAATCATTGTTTATCCCAAGCTAAAGAAACACCCTGAGGTGCTATTTATTTCTACTGCACTCCCTTCATAACATAAATCTATGCATCCCTACAACTCCACTCCATCACCTCCAAGATACCTCAATCCATATTCCATTATACCTCTCAAGTACCTGAGCACATGCTTCCCTGCTATCCAATGCACCTGCCTCGTCTCCACCATGAACTAACTCAAGGTGTTCAAAGAAAAACATATATATGGCATGTTGTTGATAAAATAAATCAAGGACCCTATCAATTGGTTGCATATCTTGGGATCCACCAACTCTGAATATGAAGTGAAAACCTTCTTCATATTGGTAACCATAGGTGTATCCATCGATCTATAGTCCTCCATCCTGAATCTCCTCAATCTCTCCACTGTGTACTTCCCTTGACCAAGGAATATCTCTTCTGGTACCTTCCATACCTATAATCCAAATAAATAATGCATCAAGTCAATGTCCTTCATCTTGACCTCAGTAGCTAAATATGATTTTCACCTTGCAATAATCTCCTCTATACTTGTGAGAAACAAATCACCTACAAACAAAACCCATATGAGTGGATCAAACCCAACAAGTATGAAGTACAAGTTAGGATCCTCCTCACTCTTGGTAAATCCCATACTTTGCAAGTATCCATCAATCTTATAATACCATTCCCTTGGTTTATGTTTGAGTTTGTACAAGGTTTTCTTAAGCCTACACACATGATAATCCCTCCCATGTACCTCAAATCCCTGAGGTTTCTCTATATATACTTCTTCCTAAGTTATCATGTTGAGGAAAGATATCTTAAAATCCATCTGATGAATCCTCCACCTCATAACTGAAACAATAGAAATAACATCTCGAATAGAATCATACCTGGAAAGTGGAGAAAAAATATCCTCATAGTCCACTCCCTATTTCTAGGAGAACCCTCTCTCCACAAACCTCGCCTTGAACTTCTTGATTCTACCATCTGTAGCATGCTTCATCTTGTAGAGCCACCTAGAACTCAAAATTGAATTCCCCTCTGGTCTCGACACTATGTCCCAAACATCATTCCTCGTAATAAAGGTGTACTCCTCTATCATGTCACACCATGAAACCTGTTAATTTTCTTCTTCCTCAAAACTGGAAGTCTTAGCACCAATTATGCTACTCATAAGCACCATACAGCTCAAAAACTTCCTCAGGGGCCTATTCTCTCTCATTGCACTCCTATGAGTCTCGTTATCATCCCTCAATGTCTATAATATCCACATGGGTATCCTAACATAACTTGAAGGGGACAACTTCTCCTCCCCACCTAAATTCTATTTTTTTTACTATTTCTCATCCTTCAGAGCTTGTTGCTCCTCATCCTCTATCATTGTTGATGACTCCTGACATCTCCTAGATGTCAATTTCTCCTCAAAATTAACATATCTACTCACACTTTTCTTCCTTTGCACTAGTATGAATATCCTGTAAGCCTTTGAGGTTTCATTATACTCCACAAATATACCATTTTGTCTTGAAGGCTCCAACTTCGTCCTCTTATCCACATGCACATGGATGTAGATTGGAAAACCAAAGATCCTCAAATATCCTATCTCTTGCTTCACTCCTGAGAATGCCTCCTCTGGATTCTTGTCCTCCAATATATATTGAGGACTCATGTTTTGCACATATACTTTCATGTTACACGCCTCCTCCCAAATAAACATAGACAACTCTTAGTTATGTACCCTAACCCTTAAAGAACTGATGATGGATTGGTTCTTTCTCTTCACAACCACATTCTACTGAGAAATGTATGAGAATGTCATATCCCTCTTGATCCCTACATCCTTGTATAAATTCTTGAATTCATTGGAGGTGTACTCTCCCTCATTATCCGAACTTAGGACCTTGATATTTTTTCCTGTCTAGTTCTCCACCTGAGCCCTGAACTCCTGAAACTGATTGAAGACCTCATCCTTGGTATTCATAAATAAGATCCAAGTTTTCCTGGAAAATTTATCAATCAACATCACATAGTATGATGATACATACACTAATGATACTAACATTGACCCACTCACATCTTAATGTATAAGATCCAAGATCACCTTAGACCTCTTGTTTCTCAGAAAATAAATGTTCTCATTCTTGCCAAGTGCACACCCTCTACACACTCCTTTCTACTCAATACTAAAATCTGGAAGACATGTAACAATCCCCCTCGGAATTGGAAACTCCCTATAGTATAGGTGTCCCAACCTCTCATGCCATATATCACATAGGTTTTCAATGTCATGTACCAAATCCTAACAGGCTTGCCCTGCAACCTGCATAAAGTGTTATCTCTAACCTCAATGAAAACTGATGTGTCTGGGCTAGTTCTCTTTTGACGTATGAGTACTTTCCCTCTCTGAAAAGTAACAACAAAACCCATGTCCTCCATAGTTGAGACTAAGATCAAATTCTTTTTATGTCCCAATACGTAAAGCACATCGTAGGCATCAAATGAACCTCCTAACTCAATATGGAACAAAATTGTTCCCTCTCCCTTCACTGCATACTTTGAATCATCACCAAGATCCACATGAACATCTGAGTCCCTATCCGTCAAACTACTAAATATATCTCTTTCTTTTTTCATGTGATTAGATGCACCATTGTCCAAGTAACACACACTCTTGGTAGTTGTGCTGGTAGAAAGGCAAGAAAATAGTGAGAAATCCTTCACAAACTTCGTTGCAAACTCATCTAGCTATGTCTTTGTTGATGTTTTTCTATGTGTCTTTCATTTCCCTTCTTCTTATCTAGACACTGATCTTCCTAATATCCATTCTTATGACATAATAAGCACTTGATTTTATTCAAGTCCTTCTTCTTCCCTGACTGTGATGTTCCTCCATCATTGTTACCCTTCTTGTTGGAACTATTTCCTTTTCCCTTTCTTGTCTTACTGACAAGGGCCATGTTCTCATCACTAATTCCCTACTTTATACTCTTAGACTCCTCTTGAGTATCTTCCTAGATGTAATCATCCCAAAGCCTCTGCCAGTCTAGGAGGTTTTCCCAAGAACAGACTCCCTTGAAAAAGGGTTCCCAAGACTTGTGAAGACCATTCAATTCCACATTCACGATCTCTACATCGTCTATTTTCTTTGCTATGGCTACAAGAAGATCACGTACCTGATTTATCCTCATGAAATAACTAGTAACATTTTCAGATATAGACATCTACATAGATCTGAGTTTATTTCTTAACACCATCTTCCTAATCATGTTAGTGCTATGGAATAATCCTACCTGGGCATCAAAAATATATTTGTCCATATTCTTCTCATATAGGTGAGGAATTAGACGATCCTTCAGTGAATCCAAGATGAACCTATCATCTTTAATCTCCTTCTTCTCATGAGATGCCAATGTTGTACGATCTGTTGGTGGAACAACCACTTTGTCCACTAACTCCCAAAGGTTATACTCCTTCAACGTCAAAGTCACTCTTTCTTTCTAAGATAGGAAATTGGATGCTACATCCAATCTATCTTCAACTCTCAGACTTACAGATGCCATCCCTTAGACCTAATAAACTTCCATGGAAATAACCTACTGTTGAAACTACCCCTGTACTGACCTATACGACCCTATATGTGCATGTCACCACTGAAACCTGCATATGTAGGAAACTCTCCTTAATGATACATGTATATGTACATACCTTTTCCTATTGCAGCTCACATATACACAATTTTCTCCAAAGAAACCTGTATATGTATGTGATTGTTCCTTCTGGAACCTATGTACAATTTTGTACAACTGCAAAACCCTATTTTTTCCTCGGTACTGTTGTTTCCTTGAAATCCAACCCTTGATTTCTGACTGTTGGTTATGTATATTCTATGATCTCCTTCTAGATATGATAAATCTATTATCAACTACTATGGATCTGAGATCTAACTTCCTCTCAGAGATATTTCTTTGATACCATGTTTAAATCCATACTCCATCACCTATGTATCTTGTTATCTAGTGATTTTATTGTTGTAAATCAAATTAGCAACTCGAAAAACAACACACACTTGCTAGAATATTCAACTCAAATAAAGATAGTGGAAGCAAAAAATACTAGAAACCAAAATATCATACACAATACACAAGTATATTATTCCCATCAACTAATCTTATCATTCAAATAACTTCAAATCTTACAAGGGCTTTCGTACCTAGGAAAAATTCCCACAGAGAAATACAAAAAACGATAGATTGTACCTGCAAACCCTAGAAACTCATGATCTATTGTACGATCCTAACTTTTCACATTTCTCGAGATGTACATGCCTTTCCTTAAGCAGATCCGCATATACATGCTTGTCTCCATTGAAACCCTTGTACACGCACTCAAATACTATACAAAATTCCATATGACATGACCTTATTGATGTAGCTCCAATCTGTTGAAACCACCTTGTGACTACCTCTGTTATGTCATCTCCCCGACCTGACATCTAGATGGAAGTCCTTCTCCACATATCCAATATCTCTTTGAATCAAAATCCTTCGTGATCCAATCCTTTGAGAAAAAAATCATTCTCTGTTATGTATCAATGTATCATGTCAAGTGTTTTTCTCCTTCACCCTTGCCTTGATTTTATAAGATTGAGTTATGACCTAGCCCTAATCTTCAAAGTGACTGACAATTGAGATTACTCCTCACCACACTTGAGATCAATGGTTAATATTTAATCCATTAATGCTAATTAAATCATTTATTTAAATAAAACTAAACTCACTAACAAAATCATTTTACTTTAATAATTCCTTTAATTAAAGTAAAGTCTTAAGGTAGAAGTCTATTGGTTGTNGTTGTATCCCTTCATTTGTTGGATAATAATAAAGGAAGGACCTAGCAATTTCTCTAGTGGACGTAGCCCACACTGGGTGAACCACGTAAATCTGTGTCTCTCTTGTATTGTGTATTCTTTGTGTTTTGTTTCCGCATTTGTTTTATTTTATTTCTCTGCGGTCCTGTTTTTCTAACAACTGGTATCAGAGCGAAAGGTAACACGCAGGAAAAGAGGGTTCCTGGTTCAAGTGGGAGCAATGTTGGAAGATGGAAAGTTTAGGGTCGAGAAATTTAACGGCCAAAACTACCAATTATGGAAGATGTAGATGGAAGATTATTTATATCATAAGGATCTATTCCTACCATTGGGTGGAGTAGCAAAGAATCCGACGGCCATGAAGGACGAAGAATGGGAGATTCTTGACATAAAGGCTCTAGGAATGATACGGTTGAGCCTGGCAGCGTCGGTGGCTTTCAATATTTCCAAAGAAAAGACAACGAAGGTTTGATGGATGCATTGGCCAAATTGTATGAAAAACCCTTGGCATCCAATAAGGTATTTCTAATGAAGAGATTATTTAATATGAAGATGTTGGAAGGTGGGTCTGTTGCATATCATTTAAATGAATTTAATACGGTTACTAATCAACTAAGTTATGTAAAAGTGGACTTTGATGATGAGGTCATGGCTCTTCTAATATTGTGCTCATTGTCAGAAAGTTGGAACAGCTTGGTCATGGTTGTAAGTAACTCTGTCTCTGGTTCAAATACTTTAAAATCCGATGATGTTGTTGGTGTTATCCTTAGTGAGGAAATGCGATGGAAAAGCACAGGTGAGACATCAAGTAATGCGTTGAAAATGGAGAACAGGGGAAGACAAAAGGATAGAGGAAAGGGCTCAGGGAACCACGGAAATTCTAAGAAGGGCAGATCCAAATCCAGACTTGGAAATATAGAGTGTTGGAATTGTGGGAAGAAAGGACATCTGAAGAAAAATTGCAGAGCTCCAAAGAAACAAAGAGATGGACAGCAGGAGAGAAATCAGGAAGCAAATGTAACAGGTGATGTGTTACAAGATGCTTTGATTATTTCTGTAGATAATATTTCTGA
>JZKD02S0109374.1:316306-330038 GCA_000966675.3 Picea glauca | reverse complement strand
ATATTTTTCCCCTGGAAACCCAAACTAGGAAAACCAACATATTCTATATTCATTCATAGTGATACATTGTTTACAATACAATATACATATAGGATCCAGTGACATCCAAAACCCTAACTCAATGACCCGGATTAGTCAACAACCCTAATTCCTTAATCGAAAATAGAAAACCATTGACAAAAACTATATGCCTATAAACCGCCCAACAATGGACATGAAAATTGAGGAAACATGAGAAACGAGGAAAAAATGTGACACGTTTCTCGAGGCAATTTTTTTTCTCAATGGATTTCGCCCCCTTGCACGCCCGATGCAATGTAGATACTAATACTCGTGCAAAGAATATAAAACATACCCAACATTTTGTCAAAGTCCAAGTTGGCCAAGAGTGGGATTTTTGATGGCCTTTGTCCTATTTGTCAATGATCTGAGACAAAAAAACACATGTTTTTGGAATGTCAATATGTCAAGCAATGATGGAGGTTTCTTGAAGATTATCTCTTAGTGTTGCTTTAGGGCACTGTTCACTGATGGTTTGTATTGTTTGGTGATTGGTGCACTCAGGTTCCCTTGCATTAGTAGCGTTTTAACATTGTTTAAGGATCACAACTTTATTTATTCTATGAAATATTAAGTGTAAGGCGGTTTTTTCTTAATGAGGTTAATTCAATGTCTTCCTTTTTTTCTATGTTGTGGGATGAAGTTTGACATCACTTCTAGCCAAAGGAGTTGTATAAATAAAATATTCCAACTCTTTAGATCCAATGGAGTAGTCTTTCATCTAATGCTTGTTTCTTTTAAGAAGAGAATGTAATATCATTTGTATATACCCTTCCATTATTTTTTATATAGTTTTTTTAATTTATTTTTTATAAATATAAGACATATTTAAAAACATATTTTGATTTTATTTATTTTAAATATGCAAATTATAATTTAAAACTTTCTCAAGTATTTAATAAATATTAAATTAATAAAAAAACTAATACTATATTTTTGATTGTTAAATCATATGGAAACATTAAATGTTAATAAAAACTTATCATAAAAATAAACCAAACTACTTATTTTATTTATATTTTTTATATTTTTTATATTTTTACAAACACAATGAAACAAGGCATTGGATAATTCCTAAAATGTCGTGGGTCAAAATAAATTTTCACCTTTACAACACTAAGAGGGATGAAGATGAAAAATAGTTTCTCTTAAAATTCCCTATGAACACCCATTTTAGATGTCAATTTCAAAATATTTGTTACAACCTTCACCTTCCTAACCTTTTAACTTATGAAAACTATGGTGATTTAGGAGCGCTTCTCTTAAACCTTATCGAGCATAGAAATACAATTATAAAGCAAATGAAGTAATTTATTTTCTTTCTTAAGGTCCAACAGACCAAATTTGGTCTCAATGAATGTTAACCATCATCATCATCATCATCATCATCAATTATATACCTTATTATGATATATTTTAAACATTTAACTAACAATCAATGATACTACGCAGATTATATTAGTTTATCCCCCTAAAAAATTCTCACATCAATGAATGGACATTAAGGTCCTGATGCTCATGGTTGTGGATCTATGATAAGGTCATTGACATCAATTTGAAGAAATATGGAAGTATGGTGTACAACATGGAACTTATTGCTCATTCCCAGTGGGAGGAAAGATCATGGGATTCCATGGTGAGAGTGGTTGGTATTTGGATTGAATTAGAGTGTATCTTTTGAATTAATTACTAATCCTTGTTTTTCAATCGCGCGTGCAATTTTATCTCCAAACTTGACACCCCCAAAAGCAATGTATCATTTATCTCCAAACTTGACACCCCCAAAAGCAATGTATCATTTGATAGAAACTCGTAAAGTTATAACATACTTTTTGCACTAAGAGACACTGCAAATAGCGTGAATGTCCACGACTCTAGAATGAATAACCTCATACCAACTTAAATCAACAATGTTTCACCATAATTTAATACCAAGAGGATTAGAAGATGGAAATGGTACAAATATTAATCAATCCTACACGAAGGAAGTACATTCAATGATGGGATTTAGGCTTGATTAAGGAAGTATCATTGGCATTGCTAAAATGATGTTACTAGTGGGAACATACGAGGTGAGATGTGGAAGAATACGTATAGACATGTCTTGTGTGTCAAAAAGACAAGGTAGACACCAGAATGTAGGATGGTCCACTCCAACCCTTTTCAGTGCCAAAGATACCTTGGGTAAGTGTCTATGTGGAATTCATCACTCAGTTTCTAGTTTCACAAGGTTATAATGGGATATTGGTTGTAGTTGACTGATTTTCCAAGTATGCAATCTTTGTTCCAACGAAGTTTCCTTGTGTAGTAGAGGAGGTTGAAAAGTTGTTTTTAAAGTACTGGGGTATCCCATTGAGTATTGTGTCAGATAGAGATATAAGGTTCATAGGGTGGCTTTGGATAAAAAATTTCAATCTTGTTGGAAAGAAGCTATTGATGAGTTCAAGTTATCATTTGTAGACCAATGGGAAGATATAACATATAAATAGTCTTATGAAGGATTACCTTAATACTTTTTTTCATGCAAACCATTCAAATTGGCAAGAATTGTTGGATGCAACCTAATGTTGTTACAACACACATAAGAGTTCCACAATAGGATATAGTCCATTTGAGTTGGAAAATGGATAATAGCCATTAGAATCCCACACAATTCTATAAGGTTGTTATGGATACAACCCATTATCCTTGGGGTTCATGAAGATATGGTAATATCAATTGGATATGGATCACAACCAGTTGAAGAATGCTACATAAAAGATGAAGAGTTGGGAATATCATGGTATAAGGGAGGTAGAGTTTCAAGTTGGTGACTTGGTCTTACTTAAGTTGGGAAAAGAGTAGTTAAAGCCACCAAGTGGCATGTTTGATGATTTGTTATAGCATTTTGAAGGATCATTTAAGGTACTTGAGAATATTACCAATGTCACTTATAGATTGGAGTTGATACAACACATGTGAGCTCACCATCTAGTTTTACATATTAGTTAATTGAAGCCTTATAGGTTTCATGAAGGTGATCCTGACAATGCTAGCCCATCTAGAGCCTATGTGTTGATTGCATATAGACCAGAGCTAGAAGTGGAAAATATACTAGCATACATGAACACTTACTTTGGAAGAATTGAAGCTAAGACTACTTTGTCATATAGAAAGATGAACCTAAAGAGAATAAAAATTGTGAAAGGAAAGAGGCACTATAGCATTATGAAGATAAGATTTGACAATTCAAGAAGCATAAGCTTGGGGCACTTAGGCAAGTGTTTTTTGTGCATTTCTAGGATGGAAACAAATTTAGTGGAGAGAATGTAAGGCATCCTCCCGCAAGTGATAGTATCCACCCTTACCAATCAGTTACATAAGATGAAAAAGGTTGTAAGAATAGACGATGCTTGTCCAATCAATGGATAGAGTGGTGAACCATTTTTCAATTTCCTTATGCGATTTGGGATGCCTTGGGTGCACAAGTTTATGTGGATATCCAAGTGGTTGAGCATTCCACGAGTGGGTGGATGAGTTACGTGTCGGGTCTACTTTGGCATAATGTGGGTTACAAGGAACCTTACTTGAAGGGAATAGCTAAAGAATAACTCCTACATAAAGACAAAATATCCTTTGTGTGAAGTTATTAAGGAATAAAAAATATGTCATTCATATAAGGATGGACAAGGAGCTTTGCAATTGTGTTAGGTTTGGGGCTGACACAATAGGGTGAATTGGACACTAGATGAGTGAATATTTTAAGAGTGGAAAAGTAATGCAAGGCAAGGCATGGAAAGTGACGACAAGGAAATGCATGGAAAGGAATGGAAAGGAAAGGCATGGAAAGGAAATGCATGGCATGGTATGGAAAGGCATGGAATGGAAGGGAAAGGAAAGGCATGACATGGAAAGGCATGGCATGGCATGGAAAGGAAAGGCAAGGCATGGAATGGAATGGTAAGGCATGTCATGGAAATTGAAGGCATGCCATGGCATGGAAAGGCAAGGAATGGTATGGAATGACAAGGAATGGAAAGGCAAGGAAAGGCATGATATGTAATAACAAGGAATGACAAGGCAAGGCAAGGAATGCCATGGAATGGCAAGGCATGTCATGGAAAGTGAAGGCAAAGCAAGGCAATGCATGGTATGGCAAGTGAAGTCAAGGAAAATCATAACAAGGAAATGCATGGCATGGCGTGGCATGGAATTGAAAGGCATGCCATGGAAATTGAAGTAAAAGAAAGGAAATGCATGGTATGGAAAGTGAAGGTAAGGAAAGGCATGGTAAGGAAAGGCATGGAAAAGAAAGGCATGGAAAGGAAATGCATGGCATGGAATGGCATGGAAAGTCATGACATGACATGGAATGACAAGTCATGTCATGGAAAGTGAAGGAAAATCAAGGTGAGTCATGGTATGGAAAGTGAAGGAATGGAAAGGCATGGCAAGGAAAGACCTGCCAAGGCATGGCATGGCAAGAAAAGGCATGGCATGGAATGGCAAGGCATGTCATGGAAAGTGAAGGAAAATAAAGGAAATGAATGAAATGGAAAGTGAAGGAAAGGAAAAGGAAATGCATGGAAAAGGAAAGGAAAGTAATGGAAAAGGCAAGGCATGGAAAAGGCATGGTATGGAAAAGGAAAGGCAAGGCATGGAAATAGGATATGGAAAAGGCAAAGAAAGGCATGGAAATGCATGCAAAGGAAATATGGAAAGAAAATGCATGGAAAGGAATGAGATGACATGGAAAGACAAGGCATGTCATGGAAAGTGAAGGAAATGCATGGTATGGAATGTTAAGGAAAGGTAAGGCATGGTAAGGAAAAACATGGCAAGGAAATGCATAGCAAGGCATGTCATGGCATGGAAAGGCATAGCATGGAATGGAAAGTCATGTCATGGAATGGAATGGAAAGCCATGTCACGGAAAGTGAAAGAAAATCAAGGCAAGGCATGGCATTGCAAGTGAAGGCAAGGCAAAGGAAAGTCATGGAAAAGGAAAGGAAAGTCATGGAAAATACATGGTATGGAAAAGGAAAGGCAAGGCATGGAAAAGGAAAGGAATGGAAAAGGAAAGGCATGGCATGGCATGGAAAAGGCAAGTCAAGGCATGACATGGTATGGAAAAGGCAAGGAAAGGAATGGACATGGATGACATGGCATGGAAAGGCATGGCATGGAAAGACAAGGAAAGGCATGCCATGGAATGACAAGGAATGTCATGGAAAGTGAAGGCATGGCATGGAATGGAAAGGCAAGGCATGGAAAGTCATGGCATGTCATGGAAGGGTATGACATGGAAAGGTATGGAAAGGTATGACAAGGTATGTCATGGAAAGACAAGGCATGTCATGGCATGTCATGGAAAGGAAAGTCATGTCATGGCAAGGCAAGGAAATGCAAGGCAATGCAAGGCATGGCATGGCATGGCAAGTGAAGGCAAGACATGACATGGAATGGAAAGGCATGTCATGACAAGTGAAGGAATGTCATGGAATGGAAAGGAAAGGAATGGAATGGAATGGAAAGGCATGGAAAGGAAAGGCAAGGAATATCATGGAAAGGTATGGCATGGCATGGGTATTATTGGGTGCCCATTTTGATATCTGAAAAACCACTTTTAAAACCTATCTTTTTTCCAATATATTGCTATCTATATCCCATTTCCATGAAATTTTGCTTAAATTTTGATTAATAAAGAATTCCCGAGGTATTTATTTATGTTATTTTTATTTTTTATTTAATATTCAAATAATATTAAATTGGGAAATTTATGGGTTGACTTTTACCAGAATGACTGATTTCTTGCAATTTATCCTAGATTTGGATACTTGCAGATATCTTCCGAGAAAAAGGATACTTGTACCTCGAAGGTGATATTCATGGAATGGTTGATGATATTTGTCTCATTCATTTTCAATCGAGAATTTCCTGGTCAACGTGGGTGAAACTCGCCTAGTTTTCTGCAAAATCAACAAAATACATGGGAAAATCGATTTTTCACGATTTTCTTGAGGATTCACACACCCATATTTTGTGTGAATAGTTGTAATATGTGGATCTGAGCCTTAGGAATCATCTTAGGGAATTTGGTTGTAGTTTTGAGTATTTAAATGATCCATATATGAAGAAAGACATTCATTCACAATTTATGTAAAAACTTTGTTTCTAAATAATATATTTTCTACTAAGTTCGTGATCTAGAGGTGATTTTCATGTTCATTTGATGAGTTTGGAGGGCCCCCATTCTCCATTCAATATCACAGCTGTGAATATTTATACATAGATCAGTTTTACTTATGATTTTACATGGAAAATGGTGTATGTTTCTCTTTCTTTTGAATTTCCTTTTTATTATCAGACTAGTTTTTAAAATTGTTGATGCTAAATTCTTATCTGGTTTTTAAATTCTTTTTTCCATCAAAGTATTTTTGGAAATATTTCTCTTTGTGGAATTTAAATTTCACTTGTAGCATGTCTAATTATCCGTGAGGGAAAAAAAGAATTATTATGCCGAAAGGCGTATAACTATTGACAATGGGCACAATTAATGATCTTTTAATTTTATTTAACCTAAAACCCTAATCTGATGGCTACACATTCAAGATGCTGGCATATTCTTAGTCATCCTCCAAAAGCAATGATCCTGATTTATTGCTCATAACTTCCTTGCATTTATGAAGGCATCCGTTAACATGTTTACTTTTTTACATTTACCTAAGAATACTTAAAAAATTACTGTAAGCATATATAATTGACACGTTCAAATGATTAAGAATATAACTGACACATTCAAATGATTAAAAATGATTAATATGTATGCATGCCACGTTTATATCACTCCATTGTTTTTATGTTAGAGCACCATTCATTTTTTATCCCACAACCTCCATGCATTACCTCCCACATTATGAACATTCCACGACTTGAACCGCCACAACCAATTAGATGTGAAATGCACGGAAGACCTCACCAAGCCAGAGAAGAAGCTCAAGAGTTCCCATAGCTTGGAATCAGCAGTAAAATCATCAGACCTTTCGTGCGCGGTAACGACAGTTCCAGCAGATTGATCCGGCCCAGCCAGTCGTGAAGCTGTAATGACAGCTTGATTCTGGAAATGTTAACTAGTGTGGAGAGGAATGAGATGGTGTGGTCGTGGATTGCGAGAGCCTTAGAAATTTGTACGAAAGGATTTATGTGTCCCTGCACCAACCATGGGAAGAGAAGAAAATGAAGCTTCTTCTTCTCACCCTCCATTTCTATTTGTTTCACTAATCGTATCAGAGATGGATGCCGGATATCTGCAATTTATTGCAATTTTCCTGTCAATCTCTAATTTCTCCATTGAATTTATAGATTACACCAGGAGCTTGTGTTTTAAGAGGGAATAATCAATACAATACAGTGTGATATGCTCTACTCTTCAGACACTCTCATTACAGTAATATATTACGATTACAGTAATATAGCCGTAACTGCATATATAAGGAAATGAAGAAGGGGGGAATGAAGGAGAGAAGAGGGATATATCTCTCTAATCCCAGCGTTTCCTTCTACGCGCTGCTAGTATTGTTGTGCATTCATAATATATAACATAATGATTCTTAGTTATGTGATTACTTTTAAATTTTATTGCAGAAAATTGCTGCAGCTGGAGCGAGTGTTCAGAGGTAAATGAAGAATTAAATAGAAGGTCGCAATGTGCAGGAATAGTGGTTCAAATTTTATTTTCAAACCCTAATTAGGGTTTATATTAAAATTAGGGTTTAATAAATTAAAGATGTCTTTTGGCGTTTATCAGCCACAATTATGTGGTTGTGCTAGTTGATAAGATAAGATAACTAGTTGTTTTTTTTTTATTGATTAGAAAAGTTGTTAATTTTAGACAATCATTTAGATTTGAGAAATTAAAGAAATCATTAAGTATTGTTATAAATAATCATTTCAATTTATGAATTGAGCTTCCACCATTGGGTTTCTTGTAGTTTTGGAAAATTGTAAATGATAGATGTTTTCCATGCATTTTAAAATTCATTTGAACACTTGAATGGTTGCATTAACTCCAGAGTGATGTTGTAAAGTTTTCATTATTAATTGTTAAATAATTTCCTTTTACAACCATAGTTTCTACCATCAAGATACAAGCAATCAAGATAGTGTGAAGTAGTGATGTATTGTTTTATGAGTTAGATTCTTTTAAAATACTTCATTCTATCAATTCAGAGACAAAGTATTGTTGCAAGAATTCTCTTACAATAGGGAATACATTTCATCTTGTAGCTTGCATTTAAACCTTAGAAGGACTGTAGAACTTTGAAGTTTAAATTTTACATTTAGATTTATTTACTTATTGTTTTCAAATTTTAGACTTTGATTAAGGTATTAGGATACTTTATAAACTAGTTATGTCACATACAATGGTTGCATCTCAAAGTTTACTAACCCAAATTGATGAATTAAATGTCTAAAAATTATTATTCATAAATTTAGACAGACAGGTATATTTCAAGGCAAGGTATGGCATGGCAAGGTAAGGCATGACATGGGTATATTTTAAGGAAGGGTATATTTTAAGAGCATTCCAAATATTTTAACAGCATTCAAAATGAAGCCAAAATTTTTCCTTTTACATGCCTATGGTCATTCAAGTAGACCATTAGGATCACTTCTAATACTGACGATCTCCATTAAATTATCGTGCTCACAGTAAAGAAAGAAGTATCGTACCTTTGATGAGTTCTTTATTGGTATTGTTTGTAGTTGGAGGTTTGTACCAATAACCAAGTTTGTAAACTTGTGGTATATGACTTGACCTGATTTATAATATTGAAATACATAACCAACTTTCTTTCATGTTCTTTCATCCTGTGTAAGATATTCTCTTTTAATAACCATTGACCCAATTGAAAATTCAATGCCTTTGGAGTCTGTTATTGATCACATGATGGCCTGCTTTCCCTCTAAGCATCGTGCCAGTGGATAATCAGTGCCCCATTCATTATCTCTTGGGGAAACCACTGTGTATATGTTCCCTGCAAAAAATGGAGTTCCAAAATGTGAGTCCACTTAATGACCAAAGTATAAAACATTAATTCTAGTTATTCAAAATTTAATAGAGGGATTTAATGAACCTAACAGTATGAGATCTAAAACATGATCATAATCTGTTGAAATACTTGATTGGTCCTCCTCCAATTGAGATAATTCCATAGTTATAGGTTGACCAATGGGCAGATACACGATCCCATTTATCAACCCAGTCTGTTGATTCACAATAATCTCATTCATTACTACTACATGGACCATAGAAGTAAGAGTTTTCTAGTCCATATTTCAACTATTTTATTTTCTTATGTTCTAACTGAATGTAATCCATGAGTACCTTGAATTGTTTTTCATTCATACCACTGTGATCGATCTACATCGACCACCTCCCAAAAATATCTATGTACATGTATTTTCCTGTGTGATTGGTCTTCATGGGTTCATGTTCCCTCTCCCATTACTGAAGAACACCATTCAACAATGTATTTCGCATCTCAAATGAGGGAAGTAGTTGTGAACTTAATTTCTTTCTTGTGTAACACTCTTTTTATGCATGCACCTGCTCCATCATGCTCCCATTTCCCGTGCTCAAACTCAAAATAGTTCCAAATGTGTGATATCTTTAGTTTTTTTGGCAACATACACAACCATTGAAATACATGAGCATTTTTGAACTGGCCTGCGCAACCATCTAACCAAATCCAACGTTTCCATTTGTATTTACTTCTCCTTAAGGTGATTATAGAACAACTGAAAATAATGTTGTACATAGGCTAAGTCATGGCATCGATCATTGCTTATGTAGAAGTGATACTCTTTCAATATAACTATGTTTTTTTCCTTACTATCCAGTCCATCCCTGTATGTGATATGTACCAGTATGATGACCTGCTATGAGTGATAATATTGACTTTGAATCTCATTTTGTGGTTGAATAGTGTATTTCTTAGCAAAATCCACCACTGATAACAAAGTACCAACAAGAAATGTATCTCTGCATATTTTAAAATTGTCGTCCTGCCATTGAGCCACATGAACATGTTGAACATAACATCATTTTTTTTCGATGAATTCCTTCATGAAGTCACAAACTCATACTTGGGAAGTAACCAATTGTATCTTTTTTTCTTTCTTGTCCTCCATCAATATCATATGTCACATATTTAAAGCTTTGGAAGGAAACTTCCTTCCTCCCCAATTCATACTCATCCCTTACATGGATGCACTTGCTTAGTAATGTCATTCCACCACACCTGGGGCATGTCGCATCTAAGCATGTTTTTTGATAAAATGTAAAACCCTCTAGCCTTCTACACAAGATGTTGTGAATAAAGTCTCTAGATGATGATGACGACAATATAACTGGGCATTCTTGTGAAAGGGTATTATGAAAAACAAAAAATGTGTGTGTGTGTGTGTGATAATAATAACCATACTCAATGTGATATCTACAACAAAATCTCTTACGAATTGTTTTTATTCGAGCATACCAAGACTTAAATTTATGGAAAGATCTTTGGCCTAAGTTAAGTGCACTATGTATTGTTCTGAATCTCTCATACAATTATGTCTATGTAATTTAAAGAAAGTGTTTAATATGGGGTTCATGGTACCTAGATCCCCTTCTCAATTTTATTACATCTTTTTGGTTGGAAGAAGGCCTTTTGTTCTCATGCCAGAAATCCCGAACTAGTCCCTTAACCGCTCCAATTAACTTCATGTCAGAACGAGGTAGCCTACCAGTGAAGACCCACAATTATGTTTCCCCCCTATGTCAAGGCTATCTTGTCTATGAGAATACTTTCTAAGGTTTTTGAAATTTCATTTCAAAAGGTGAGATGATTTTTTTAGCAAACAATGGTTTCTCGTGATCTTGCAAACAATTGATTGTGACAAGACACATCGGGCTGCATTATGGTCCTTAGAACGAGATTTCTTACCAATTATTTGAAAATCATCTACAAGGTTTCTAACAATATGATGACTTGTTTCTACACTTTTGATTATTTTAATGCCTAAAATTCTCCTAACATCAGTCAAACTTCTAGATTTTAACAAAGCTAAAAATAATTGACATTTAGCAGCATTGGATTTTGGTTCAAAATATTTTTTAATGATTTTATAAGAGTGATAACGAATAGTATGGTTAGGTAACTTACTTTCAAGTGATTCTATACCACTTTCATTGACATGAATAAGATTAGGATTTCTTCGTTGTACAATTCTCAATATCAGTAGGGATGATGAACCCCTATTATGGAACTCTTCAACTCCCTATTGTGGATTTAAAAATGTTGCAGTTCTCTCCCCTTCAATCACTGGAAGATCAATTGTGGGAGGAGAGTGGACATGGGATTGACTACTTTCTGGAACATTTGACTATCCAACAAGAGATTGCACCACATGAAATTCTTCACCACAATGTTGTACACCGGTTGCTTCTATAGTTTTATCCATTGTATAATCATCTCCAAGAAAATCTTCCATCACCTGGTCATCCAAAACAAGTTATCTTGATGAGATATTGGATGGATTTCTCTCTAATGAAATGTTGCTCTTTGCTTCTGGTGATGGGGGAGAAATAATAACAACATTTATTCTGCTAGAAATTGTATTTCCCTCTTCTAAAATCCTACACTTCGACATATGTAAATTTGATTTTTATTTCTCTTTTTCTACCTTTTCGATTAGTTTCTTTTTTCTCTTGGAATTTCTGTCTCGAATCTGGTGGTTCCCCATGTTTAAAGATAAAAATTTTCTTCCAAACACTCACCACAAATTTGTCTTTGTATTATGTAATAAGGCACAACCAAGTGGAGAAATGTCTTTTTGTATTACCAAAGAAGACATATCTAATAATTCCAATTCCAATTCCAATTTCACTTGGAAAAATTTGTCTTCCAATTCCAAGAAGACACAAGAAGATACAAACAATAATTCCAATTGCACTTGGACAAATTTGTCTTCCGATTCCAAGTAGACACAAGAAGATACAAAAAAAAATTCCAATTGCACTAGGACAAATTTGTCTTCCAATTCCAAGAAGACATAAGAAGATACAAACAACAATTCTAATTTCACTTGAAAAAATTGTCCTCCAAATTTTCCTAGAATGGTCTGGCAATAGCACAAAAGTCTCTATGAATCTAATAGAACACTGAAATAAGTAAAACTTGTCTCTGTGAACTATTTTTGTCTGAAGTTTTCATATATTTTTTTCGGCCATAAGATAGATGAGGAGGGGTGTGCTTGGAACAAAAAAATTCCTACTAGGAATGTGCACACGTTCCTAGAATGTGTGTTCACTAAACCATATGCGTGTTCTAGAAATGTGCATGTGTTCCTCTTGAGAATAAACAACCAAAAAATACAACTTAGTCAAGTCACAGGAGTGCATGAGTGCTCTTAATGCAACAACTATATAATTTATTATAGACCAAATATCTTTATGAATAAATATGTATAGGGGTATGGGGACAACTAAGGACTAAAGGGTTAGGATTGAAAGTGTTTTCAAGGATAGAGAAATGGTTAGAGAACCAATATGTGGGTTATGTGGGTGCAAGGGTTGTACACAAGGTATATGCATAGTGCACTCAAGTCTCGAGTGTAGAGGGGGTTAAGGGTTGAGTATAAGTTATGCCTAGGCTCATATGGAGCTAGGGGTGTCTATGTCATAGTCTACATCAAGCTCTAGGTCATCATCTAAATCTAGATCTAGCTCTATGTTGTGGTCTAGGTCGTGGTCTATGCCAAGCTCTAGGTCATCGTCTAAATCTAGCTCTAGCTCTATGTCATGGTCTAGGTCATGGTCTAGGTCTATTCCATGATCTACATCATGGTCATCATATATGTATAGGTCATGCTTCAGGTCTTTCCATGTCTAGGTATTGTTATGTATGGGCTTAGGTATAGGTCTTGACATGTCTAGGTCAAGGCCATTTCTTTCCTTGCGATGTAGGGAGGGGGATCACAGAGAGATGAAGAAAGAGAGTGTGAGAGGGGGAGAGGGGAAGAAAAAGAGAGTGAGGGACATGGAGACAGAGAGGGGGGTAGAGAGTGAGAGAGTGAGAGTATGGGGGGTTTACTTCATGGTCTATGTCAAGCTCTAGGTCATCGTCTAAATCTATATATAACTCTATGTCATAGTCTATATCACGGTCCATGTCAACCTCTAGGCCATTGTCTAAATATATCTCTCACTCTATGTTGTGTTCTAGGTCATGGTCTAGGTATATGTCATGATCTATGTCATGGTCATAATATAGGTCTAGGTGCTGATCCAAGTCTTTCCATGTCTAGGTCTTGTTATGTTTGGGTTTAGGTATAGGTATTGACATGTCTAGGTCAAGACCATTTCTCGACATGTATAAGTAATCTATTGGGAGAAGAATAAAAACTTAACACTCACCTTAAAAGTGAGGCTACATTTCTTTTTTTCACACATCCTTTATTCATTGTGAGACATGCCTCGCCTTTAGATGGACATAAAGAGATGGAGATATAACTAGGGGAAAGGATATGGAGGCAGGGAGGGAGAGATAAAGAGAGGTAAATATAGAGTGAGAGTGAGACTAACAATAAGGAAAGAGAGAAAGAGGTGGTAGATGTGGGAGGGGGGGAGAGAGATAGAAGGAGGAGG
>JZKD02S0109374.1:251504-278421 GCA_000966675.3 Picea glauca | reverse complement strand
ACTCTTCTTCTTGAACTGTCTCTTGTTCAACTACCTCCTCAAGAATCTCAGGAGGCATCAAGTTATCTTGGGCTTCTAGAATTGTTTGAAGGGCACATTGCAAACTTTCTAGATTTAGGCCTTCGGTGGTTGGGTTAGGTCAGTTGGTGGGAAAAGGCTTTTGGAATGGGGGTTTGTAAGCCCCCTTTCTCGAGGAAGCTTCTTCGGTCGACCTTTTCAAGTTTATAACTTGATTTGACAGTTTTTGAACAAATTTAGTTAAGTTTTCTAAATCAGATCTTTCAGGTTGTGTTTTACTTTGAGTGGGTCTGGGGAGGATTTCAATCTTCTTTTTGGAAGAAGAACTAGTCTCAGTTTCGTTGCTAGTAGAGTATTTAAGACTAAGTATGTCTTTTTCAATCTGGCTGGCCTCCTCGAAGGCTTCTAACAACGTGGATTTCTTAGATTGTTTAACCCAAATAGCTATACTTTGATGCAAATATTTGGTGTATTATGTTATTATAAGACTCTCAGCAGGCATAGAATCCACAGGGATTCGAATTTTAAGTGTTAAGAATATTTTATTAAAGTCTTTAACTTTTTATTTTGGGTTCATTCTTAAGCTAGAAAGATCCATGACTAGGACTTCTGGATGTTTACCGTCTCTAAACTTTTCCAAAAAGCATGACTCAAAATTTTCCCAAGACACGATGGTATGGGGTTGTTGGGAAAAGTACCATGTGGATGCATTACCCTCGAAAGTATACAGGAATAACCTATAGACAACATCTTCATGTTAGACATTGCAGATTCTTATGGCTAACATAAACTTTTTAATGTGATCTTCAACGATCTGTTTTGAGTCAGGGTCAAACTTGGGAAGCCATTTCTTCCGGTGTTTAGGTAAAGGATGTTGAGCACTAGGTACAGCTACGACATCCTGATCAAGCCAAGGTCTAGCAGGGTTGTTCTGATTTTCCATTGGGGTAGTGGGTGTGGAAGGTTGAGAAGGGGAATTTCCTTCGTCAGAAGAATCTCCTCTAGAAGAGGAAGGAGATGATGGAGGTGGTGAAGGGGGTATTCCAGATCCTCCTGCAGCAGGATTTCAGATTGGATCTGAAGGATTCACAGTGAGGTTAGTGTCACCTAATTGTTTTCTGATATCGGATAAATCCAAAGGTTGGCCCCACGGACGGTTTGGTTGCCTCAAACGGGCTAAGGCACTATGTGTTTTTATAAGAGATTGGCGGACAATCTCTTGTATGTCACCACCTGTAGGATTAGGGGTTGTTGGCTCAACTGTGATCTGTGGATCGTCGGTTGAAGTATTTGTTGTTTGAGGGGGAATATTATCATTTGACTGGCTTCTAGTCACTATGGGTGAGCGATTAGGTGGTGGAGGAGTCTTGTGACTGCCTCGTGCCATTAATTAAATTCAGGCCCTCCTTCTAGCACCATTTGTTGACGGGCGAAATTGACCGTCTGTCAACTGGAAGAGTGGAATCGGTCCGGGGTTGTCTAACAACCCAAGCCGTTTGGGATGAACCACCCTGATGGGTTTAGCAACTCCGTTAGCCGATCTAAGGTCCTAAAAAACAAAAATAAAATCTACTCTAAACTAACTAATCTAACTAAAACTAACTATTAAAACAAACTAAACTAATCTAACTAAAAAGAAATTAAACTAACTAATAAATTAAACTAAATATTCTATATATATATGATCTACTAACTAATACTATACTAACTCTAACTAATTAACTATCTAACTACTGACATAAACAAATCTTATTCACAAAATGTACAATATCTACAATTTACAGATTTAAATAAAACTTGAAAAACTCATTTAAATTATGCCCTAAGACAGAGAAAGATATTTTTGTTGATTTTATAATTTTATGAACATAATTAAAACAAAAACTAACTAAACTAAACAACTAATATATTAATTCTAACTACACATCTAACTAAACATATATCTAACTAAACATATATATAACTAAACTACTAATATTATACTAAACAAACTAACGAAAATGAATCACAAACTGACATGGAGAAATGCTCCAGATTTGTCTCGTGTATGATGATTGTCTTAGCTGATCGAAGGGAGGAAACCCGCACCAAATTATCTAGGAGCTTCTCGTAAATGATAGTTGTAGTGCTCTTCAAGTATGATTACAGGACAAACAAGACATAAAAATCTACAACAATCTTATGATTTATAAATCTTCACAGTTAGATAAACCTGTATGAAAAGACTTATATAGAATAATTCAATTGATGAAGAAGAGAAATCTGTCATTCATTAACTGAACAAAGTAATTGTTGTATTTTTAAGTAATGAAAGAATTCAGATATGGATCACATTAATTAAATCACATCATTCTACAATAGACTATGATAGCTAAAGTAGTATATAATCAACTGCAAATGACATGCATAAACTTGAAACAAAAGATTGATACTATGAAAGCGAAAGCTGTAGTAAAACATCAACTCCTGTCTCGGTTTGTATTAGAAATCCATAGCTTGGTTCTGCCACAAGTGAGGATGCCCCTTATTAAAAAAAATAATAAGTATTTAAAGACCTTGCACAGGGTAAAACATCCCTGTGGAAGTTATCAAAACTGTTTACATAAAATCTGGGAAGATATCCCAAGTATGACTAAACTAGGAACCTAAAATAAATCTAAAACACACAAATATCTCCTAGACTGTCCAGCATATCCAATGCAATTCGGATGTACCTGAAAAGGGTTAAAAATGGACAAGTTAGAAGGGTATTTTATTAATAGAATGATAAAAAATCTAATTCTATAGACTAGCTACAGAATCTTGCGATTCTGTTGCTGGTCTAAATCAGACATAGAATCAACATTAAAATCAACTCCAATCTTTTAAAGAATTAAATTCAACTAACATCCAATAGCTATTTGAAAACGAATCATTCAAATTGAAATTGTTATACCATTTTGAACTCAAACAAGACCAAGATCAATCAAATGACTATAGAGATATGTGTACTCTGTTTCGTTTGTTACCACAAAGTTGGGTGAACAAAATCATATCGAATAGCAATGAAATCGTTTCATATCAAATTGAAATCGATACAATCAAAACAAATCATAGGCAATTGTTATGCTGCCTCATCAACAGGAAACATGATCGAATCCAAACAAGATTATTTTCAAATCGACATAACTGTATTGACATAACAAATGATCCATGCCATGAGCGGATTAAATCAAAACTAGCGTGTAAATGTTCACAAACGAAATCATAACAGAATCAATCAGTTGGTAACAGAGTTCGTAAGAATTATCCGATTGTTTGTTATTGCTATTTGGGGCAAACAAACTCGATTGACAATGAACGAAACTGTTCATTTCAAAACGAATTATAACCAGATTTGACAGAGATAACGAATGTCGATCAATTCATTTTGAAAATCAAACAGAGCATCATCTATAATATGAATCCAACTTATAAAACAATCTTGCCAACTCAAGATATGTGATAATCCAATCAAAATAAGAGCGAATCGAACAATTGGGGTTTAACATAATTATTATGAATCAAAATCACTCGACAATTCGGGCGCATTTGCACAGGCTTAAATGAGAACATTTTTTTCATGAAAAGCAGAGTCGTTCTTTCCAAATCAGAGCTGAAAAGAGTTGTATTCCTGTTTTAGAAGATTACATGACACAACATATTAAAAGATCGTAACAACCAAATTCACGAAATCATTTTGAAAATAAAATCATCAAAACTCAATTAGGGTCGATGTGATCCGACTACAACGAAATCATACCAAATCAAAATATGATCGTGCTCTAAATTTAGCATGAAAACCTCCTATTCAAGTTGGATACAAACAAATTCAATTGAAAGAAAACCATCGATTTTGTTAGCTTAACAGACAAACGATTCAAATCCGATGCAAATCTATTAGTGGCTAAACTGGGTATGAGCAAATCGTGTATCCAAATCAAAATTTCATTTATTTTTAGCAAAGTGAAAACAATGTACAGGATGAACACATTATGATAGAGCCATTTCGAATGATAGACAGAGCTATTTGAAAACAAAATTCAAATCATTATATTAATCCTGGTCATTCACAAAACTAAAATGATATCAAAATTCATACCTGTATGACGATAAGACGACTTGATCATTACAATTTGGAGTTGACAACGACTGTGGCCAATTCAACATTCTTAAAAACGATTGAACCAGTAGTCCTTTGCTTCATATTAGTTGCTTTAAGTTTGTCTCTTTGGCTGGTCAATACTGCAACTTGATTTTCCAGTGATTGGATTTTCGATTGAAGTAGGGGAACGTCTATTAGTATCGTTCCAACAAGAAATCACATTGGTCATAGAACGACTGTCCGGGCTTCAAAAAAGTAGGTGAGGGTTTGGTTACATTGCCGAGGGTTTCGTTAGGTAGTTTGATCGCTGGGTAGCTAGGATTATTTCTTAGGCAAGGGGGAAGATTCAAAACGAAGTCATAAGGTGGCTTGAAGCACAGACCCTGTGAGTAAGGGTACTCACTGGCTAGGAAGCGTTCTATGTCAGAGTTTGAATCCTCACTAAGGACTATGGGCTTCTGCTCAACACTAGGTTTAGGCTTATTTCTAGCCATTCTCGAGATAAGTCGAGCGTTATTTTTACCCTTGGCATCAACAGTAGGGTTTGCCTTAGCCTTTTTGCTCACAGGATTTTTTATAGCCTCAGCCTTCTCAGTTATAACGTCTGGTAAGTCAATATTGGGGTCGACTGAGGGCTTAGGAGAAGGCAGTAGGACATGGAAGGGCACGGGTGGCTCGAACTTGGTTTCATTAACCACAGGCTTGTCAATATGGATAGGGTTTGTATCATCAAAACCATTTCGAGCGATAAAATCTCACCAACTATCACCGTGGAGACTTAGGTGATGAACAATGATAAGTCTAATTAGTCCATGGTGGAACAGGCTACTATCGGCCTTCTCCCTTTTAAACCTTTTTGACATTTTATACAGGCTATGCTGGAAGTAAAAGGGCATATTCAATGGATACCCTATAAAATTCATTAACAAACGCAGGTGGTAGAGAAAAACGAGTCCATATCGACCCTCACAGGTCACGAATTGTTTGACCACCATCAAAATATCATGCCATCGTGGTTTAAGCACGGAGATGGGCATACATCTATCACAAGATGTGACCTTTCACGAGACGAACAGTAGCGACCATGGCACGTCCTTGACCTTAGAGTTTTTAAACCAACGTTGGCCCGAGGATGGTAACCCTGTAGCAGAACTCATAAACTCCTCATTGATTTCCAACTAAATGTCACCCACCTTGGCTCTATAGCCATCAAAAGTCAGGGTGAATTGTTGTGCAACAAATAAATTAAAACCCTCGAACCTCTACACGAAGGTGAGCCAACCATTATCCTCTAACTCTTTCTGGGTATTGTCAAACAGTAGCAAGGCTTGGCTACCGTTCGGCTGGATTCACACCACTGGTGCCATGGAGCCGAGCACACAGTGAATGAGCCAGGGTTTGGATCATAGCATACACAGGATCAGAGTGCACGAAGGGTTACCCGAGCTAACAGAGGTGAAACAGGGATAAGGGATAGACATTAATGACATCGTGCGAAGGTGGTGGAGATTATTTCTGCCATGCATAATAGTTATTGCCAAGGTACAACCGCTGACGCTTATAGCTGTTCAACCTACTATTGTATAGTTTTAAAAATCATGTCACTTGCCCGACCAATGAAACCAATGGTAAGTGTATTAATTGTTGGCGCCAGCAATGGTTATACCATAGTTTTAAAACCAATCATACAAATTGAAATCAACACCAAGTGTTTAACCAATGTGACATGCATTGTATCAATTCATATCAAGAGTTTAAGCGAGGTACCAATGCGTTTTGGAACTCGGTGTCATATCAAATGAAATATATTAAGGGTCTAACCATAACACTCATATATTTTCATGAAACCAATGGTCAATCAAATCAAAGAACAAATAAATCCAATTGCCAATGAATCACAAACTTAATCACTCATGAAACGAAACTACATGATCAATCAAAGAATGTCAAATGAGTGCAGATCAAAAGAGTTTTGCAAACTGTATAATGATAAGAGAAATGTAATCTCAATAGGCATATTGACAAGAAGGATAACGACAGTTCAAATAATGATTTTAATGCGACTTCGAAAGACCAAGTTTTCACGCTTACAATTGTGAAAACAAAACGAAGGTAAATGTGCAAATGTCGCAAAAATAAAAGTGTCGTTTGTTTGAAAATTGCGACGAAAAATTGATGTTTGCAAAACATTGGTGTAGGCAGCTTATAAGACAATGAAAAAATGTGAATTGGCTGCCAACAGTTTGCTGATGCAAGAATTCACAGTCAAAACTTTGGATTTTGATAACCTCAAAGAAATGTATAGGGATGACCCATATTTTAAGGAGGCATATGAGGAATCTAAGAATCCAGTTCTCAGGGAAAGAAGCCAATGGACTGAATACATGATCTAGGATGGATTATTGTTCAAGGGAAATCAGCTATGTATTCCAAAATGCTCCATGAGGGAGAATTTGCTGAAGGAAAAACACAAAGGAGGATTGGTCGGACACTTCAGTCATGACAAGACGTTCTCAAAGTTGAATGGCTCATATTTTTGGCCACGGATGAGGAAAGATGTTAAGAAATTTGTGGATAGGTGCAGAATTTGCCAGCACATGAAAGGAAAAAGGCAGAACATAGGGTTATACCAATCATTACCCATACCAGAAAAGCTGTGGGACATAGTGAGCATGGATTTTATATTGGGACTACCAAGAACACAAAGAGGATATGATTCAATCTTTGTGGTAGTCGACATATTTTCAAAAATGGCACATTTCATACCATTGCAGAAAACCAGTGACGCAACTCATATTGCAAACCTGTTTTTCATGGAGGTCATTAGACTTCATGGCTTGCCAAGGAGTATCGTGTCTGATCGAGATACCAAGTTCATAGGACATTTCTGGAGGACCTTATGGAGGAAGTTGGGGACAAGTTTGTCTTTCAGCTCAACATATCATCCTCAGACAGATGGACAGACAGAGGTCGTAAATAGAATCTTGGGAGATTTGCTGAGGATCTTAGTGACTGAACACCGTAGTCAATGGGATCACATTCTGCCACAGGTGGAATTCGCTTATAATGATTCACTTAACAGAAGCACAAGGCAGAGTCCATTCTATATTGTATATGGAATGCAGCCAAGGGGAGTTTTTGAATTGAAAGTTTCAGAACAAAATGAATTCAAGAGTGCTAGTGCAGAGGACTTTGCAGAAGGAATGAAGGAGCTTCACAGCCGAATTAAGGAGCGATTGTAGAGTTCAATTCAAGAATAGAAATGGAGAGAAAATCAACACAGGCGAGAACTTCAATTTGAAGTTGGTGATATGGTTCTTGCGCATCTAAGGAAGGAAAGGTTCCCAAGGGGAATGTATAATAAACCGAAGATGAAAAAGATTGGACCATGCAAGGTCATAAGGAAATTTGGGGCAAATGCATATGAGATTGAATTACCCGATGGGGTCGGAATCTCATTGATATTTAATATTATGGAGAGCTCGCGAATTTGCAAGGACCGTACGATCCAGTGGAGCCGTATGGACGGTGAGAAGTCTTCGTGAAGGAAGTGCGAAGTTGCGAGAGTCATTGAATTTGACAGAGTTGCAAGGTGGTTAGAGTCCAGTGAAACCCATCAACCAGGATGTGAGGATCAATATGAGCCGTTGATTCTCATTCCAACACACGTCATTGGATCATTTCACGAACTCGGGTTTCATGAGTTTGGAGGTAGATCAAACTCTTGATATTTTCACGAAGTTCTGAATTGTAAGGAATAGGGAAGGAAATATAGACCATTGGATCCAAGCTACGGGAGGACCATTGGATCAGAACTTCCAACAGGTATCATGTATAGAGAATTCAGGGTTTGAAAGAAACTCTTTTTTACTGCAGAAGTCACGAGCTTCTGAGTTGCGAGGGATCGTGCAACATGTGGCATGTCCGCTTGGTGGGAACTGTGTTGTTTATAGGTGGCATGCCAATAAAGATGCCCAGTGAAAGGTTGAAGTAGTGACAGGTGGTGGACACGTGTCATTTGGAAAGGGCCAACCCATTGTTGACTTATCGTGAGTCGTGGATTCAGAAAGGAGGAGCAGGAGGAATCAACACTTCAACTCGCAAAGTTGTGAGTTGCGAGAAGTGCTAGAGTTAGGCTCTAGATAGAGGTCACTTGAAGAAGTGATAAGGAGAAAGGAGGTATACCCATATCGCCATCTCGAGTATTGGGAGTTTGGAAAAGAAGAGTCGAGGGTATTCGACCCACAAACTCGCAAGTTGCGAGTTGCAAAAGGCACTTGTGCCAAGGCCAGTTGTGGTCATGTGAGGGTGAAGTTCATGCCTAGTGCTTGTTCGCATAGGTGGGTTTTTGGAAGGACCTGTGGATCAGAATTGTGAGGTTCCAATAGGGATCCGAGAGTGCCGCTTTGGCTCAAGGAGAATTTAGAATGATCCTGTGTGGATCTCGGCCCGAGGGCAGGGGGTCTACGTTAGTTGTGGTATCAAAGAACATAAAAAATTCTTTTCTTTCTATAGCAGAGAGAAGGGAGGAAAATTTCTCAGTCATGTCGCCAACAAGAAGATATGGGCCCATGCCTAATGCAGTTGTGGAAAGAGAAATACGTGAATTACGTGCTAGGCTTGATGTTATGGAGATAGCACAAAGGTGCACATTCAATGATAGGGATATTAACGAAGATGAAAGTGAAAATGAAGCTAGAAACGAAGGAGAATAAGTCACATTTGAAGATGCTACAGACGAATTCCTATTTAGGGTTGTTGCAAGGATAGGTGCCAGAGAAAAGATGGAGATTCCCATGTATGAGGGAAACTTGGATGTTGAAGAGCTTCTAGACTAGATTAGATCTCTAGACAAATACTTCGACTACGAGGATGTCGAGGAAGATAAGAAAGTCAAACATGTCATCACTAGACTTAAAGGGCATGCAACACTGTGGTGGGATGAACTGCAGGCTGACAGACGCTGCAAGGGAAAACAAAAAATCAAAAGCTGGGATAGAATGGTTGCAATGATGAAGGACAAATTTATACCCAAGGATTATCAAATCACTCTATTTCAGAGGATGCAAAATTTGAGACAAAAGATGATGTCAGTGAAAGGATACACTGAAGAATTCTACAAGATAAACATTAGAGAAGGTCATTAGGAAAGAGGTGATGAAAAAGTTGCTAGGTACATGAATGGTCTGTGATATGACATTCAAGATGAGATGAGCATGATGACCATTCAGACTATGGAATATGCTTATTATATGGCTCTGAAAGCTGAAGAGAATTTAAGCTGAAAGCAAGGTCAAAGAGGTCGAGGTAGAAGTCAAGCGAGAGGCAAAACAATTGCCCAAGATAGAACTCAGAAATCTAAAGAAGAGGGGAAGAAACCTCAACCTCAACATGAGAGAGGAGGAAGCTCACAAAGAGGGAAGTATGCTGATAGAAATACTTTTCCTCGAGCTAGAGGAAGAGGAAGAGGCAGAGGCGGTGAAGTAAAATGCTTTGTCTGTTGAAAAATCGAACATAAATCCTATGAGTGTCCAGATAGGAAGAATTATGGTGGTGAAACTCACATTGCCAAAGCTCAAGGACAAAATGTTGATGCAGAAGATGTTGAGGATGGAAGATCTTTGATGATGAAGAAAGTTCTCTTGAAGCCAGAGAAGGAGGCAAAGAACCTAGTCCAAAGAAACAGTCTGTTTCAGACAGCTTGCAAGACCAAGGATAGGGTATGAAAAGTCATAGTAGACAGCGGTAGCACAAAAAATCTTGTATCTACAGAGATGGTAGAAAAGTTGGAGCTAGAGACTTTTGTACATCCAAGTCCATATAGAGTTTCATGGCTACAAAAAGGACATCAGGTAAATGTGACTAAACAATGTTTAGTTGAATTTAAAATAGGAGGATATAAAGATGAAATATTATGTGATGTCATTTCCATGGATGTTTGTCATCTATTGTTGGGTATACCATGGAAATATGATAGAAACATAGTTCATGATGGGAGGAAGAATACATACACTATGGAGAAAAATGGTAGGACTCACATGTTGTTGCCAATTAAAGATAAAGAGGTGAAAACAGAGATGAGAAACACTATACTTCTCATGAGTGGGAAGGAAATTATTAATGAGGTTAAGAAGAAGGAAGACACACAATTTATTGTGGTCAGGAAGCCCGACATTGTTTTGACCAGTACAAGGATAGATGATTTACCAGAAGAAATCCGGGAGTTGTTGGAAGAGTTTGTTGATGTAGTAGTGGATGAACTACCTTGTTCGTTGCCACCTATCAGAAGTATAAGACATCATATTGATCTTATACCTGGAGCTAGTTTGCCGAACAAAGTAGCATATCAGTTGACGCCGCAGGAAAATGAAGAAGTTAAGAGGCAGGTCCAAGACTTAATGGACAAAGGATTGATTAGAGAAAGTCAGAGTCCATGCGTTGTTCCGACAGTGCTCAGCCCAAAGAAAGATGGAGGCTAGAGACTGTGTACAGACTCAAGGGAAATCAATAATATTACCATCAGATATAGATTTCCATTGCCAAGGATGGACGACTTGATGGATTTCTTGAGTGGACCAAAGTTTTTTTCAAAGATTGATTTAAAAAGCGAGTATCATCAGATTCGCATGAGAGAAGGTGATGAATGGAAAATAGCATTCAAGATGAATGAGGGTCTGTATGAATGAATTGTAATGACATTTGTCTTAATGAATGCACCCAGTACTTTCATGATATTGATGAATGAAGTCCTAAAGGATTTCCTAGGAAAATTCTTCATTGTATACCTTGACGATATATTAATTTTTAGCAAGATTGAAGAAGAGCACTTAAAATGTCTAGTTGCAGTAATGAGGAGATTGCAGCAGGAGAAATTGCTGGTTAATATGAATAAATTGTAATTTATGAGGACATAACTCATTTACTTGGGTTTTGTTATCTATGAAAATGAGTTGAAGATGGATCCAGAAGAGGTAGATGCAATTAAGAATTGGCCATCGCCAAAGAGCATGTTTGAAGTTTGAAGCTTCCATTGTTTGGCAAGTTTCTATAGGAAATTCATTCAAAATTTCAGTCAAAATAGTGCACCAATGATGGATACAGTGAAGAAGAGACACAAGTCTTTTCACTGGACAGAAGAAGCAGAGAAGAGTTTCAACTTGCTGAAGAATAAAATCATGGAGCAACCAATTTTGGTTTTGCTGGATTTTAGCAAGACATTCCAGGTTAGGTGTGATGCGAGTGGATTTACAATTGGAGCAGTCTTGAGCCAAGATGACAGGCCAGTCACATACTTCACTGAGAAACTGAATGAATCAAAGATCAAGTACTCAACATATGACAAAGAATTCTATGCAGTCATCTAAGCGTTGAAGAAATGGAGACACTATTTGGTTCCTAAGGAGTTTGTTTTGTACAATGATAATCACGCTTTACAATTCATGACTCAACAGGAAAAGTTGAACCAAAAGAATGCTAAATGGGTTGAATACATGCAAAATTTTACTTTTGTGATTAAGCATATTTCTGGAACTGCTAACAAAGTTGTTGATGCTTTGAGCAGGGAATGTTTTCTGATGTATGAATTCACAGTCAAGAATTTGGGTTTTGATAACCTCAAAGAAATGTATAGGGATGACCCATATTTTAAAGAGGCATATGAGGCATCTGAGAATCCAATTCTCAGGGACAAAAGCCAATGGACTGAATACATGATCCAGGATGGATTATTGTTTAAGAGAAATCAGCTATGTATTCCGAAATGCTCCATGAGGGAGAATTTGTTGAAGGAAAAACACAATGGAGGATTGGCCAGACACTTTGGTCATGACAAGACTTTATCAAAGTTGAATGACTCATATTTTTGGCCAGGGATGAGGACAGATGTTACGAATTTTGTGGACAGGTGCAGAATTTTCCAGCACACGAAAGGAAAAAGGAAGAACATAGGGCTATACCAACCGTTACCATAACTAGAAAAGATGTGGGACACAGTGAGCATGGATTTTATATTGGGACTGCCAAGAAAACAAAGAGGATATGATTCAATCTTTTTGGTAGTTGACAGATTTTAAAAAATGGCACATTTCATACCATGCTAGAAAACCAGTGACGCAACTCATATTACAAACCTATTTTTCAAGGAGGTCGTCAGACTTCACGACTTGCTAATGAGTATCATGTTTGATCGAGATACCAAGTTCATAGGAAATTTATGGAGGACCTTATGGAGGAAGTTGGGGACAAGTTTGTTTTTCAGCTGAACGTATCATCCTCAGACAGATGGACAGATAGAGGTCATAAATAGAAGCTTGGGAGATTTGTTGAGGAGTTTAGTGACTGAACACCGCAGTCAATGGGATCATATTTTGCCACAGGTGGAATTTGCTTATAATGATTCACTTAATAGAATCACATGGAAGAGTCCATTCTAGATTGTATATGGAATTCAGCCAAGGGGAGTTTCTGAATTGAAATATTTGGAACAAAATGAATTCAGGAGTGCTAGTGCAGAGGACTTTGCAGAAGAAATGAAGGAAGCTTCACAACCGAATTAAGGAGCGATTGCATTGTTCAAGTCAAGAATACAAATAGAGAGCAGATCAACATAGGTGAGAACTTCAATTTGAATTTGGTGATCTGGTTCTTGCGCATTTGAGGAAGGAAAGGTTCCCAATGGGAACGTATAATAATCTGAAGATGAAAAATATTGGACCATGCAAGGTCATAAGGAAATTTGGGGTAAACACATATGAAATTAAATTACCTGATGGGGTCAAAATCTCACCGATATTCAATGTTGCGGATTTGTACCCTTACAGAGCTGAGGAAGAAGGAGTAGAAAATGAGCAAGAAGAGGTTCAATGGACAAAACAACTACCTGTAGATGGAAAGCATAATTGACAAGAGGATTAGGAGAAAGACCAGGAGAAAGGAGTATTTTGAATACTTGGTCAAGTGGAAGGGACATCCAGTTGAAGATGCCAGTTCGGTGGATGAAACAAAAATTCAAAAGCATGGATAGACCATGCAAGAGCTCATGAACATGAGTTGATTAAAATTTTCAAGCGAGAGAGTATGATGCAGGAGCATCGTACAAAGCTAAAGCACGTGCCTAGCCAAAGGAACAGTTGGAAAAGTGCAGCCCACATTTTGCACATTTTGAAATGTTTTTGGAAAAATTAATGAGTAGATATTAATATAGTAGTTAAAGGAAGCGTACTTTCATGTTGTAAACAGATTTGGAGAGGTTACTCCCATCTGTAAAATGTAAATGCATTTATACGTAATTAATAAAAGTAGGTAGATTTTAATTAAGAGATTAAACAGTTTAGAGAGTAGGAGGGAAAACGAATATAGACACCCTCACCCTTGTATCATGGTATTATGAACATAATCATCATTGAGAGTTGTAGAGAAGAACCCATGTATAGGATAATTTGAGTTAATATATGAAGCTTTGACTCAACTTTCATGGTGTTATGGTGTTTACTGTTTACCTTTGTTAAATGGTATGCTTACAGTTGTTTAATTCTCTCTGTTTATGCATTTGTTTCAATGCTGTGTTGAATGTGTGATTTCATGTTGAGTATATGAAGTTTGAGAGAGGAGAAGAATGAGTTTCAATTGTTTCTCATCCTGATATTTCCTGCAAGGAGTGTAGTGAAATGTCCGCAAGGTGTGCGTTGGCAAGAATCTGAGGTTTACCTCAGAAAGCTTAGGAGAGATACTGTTGTTCTCATTTTCCGCAGAAGTGCAGAAGAAGCACAAAGTTGTGCAAGGTGTGCGCAATCTAGTTGAAGCTTAGAAGTTATTAACTAAGGTGAAGGTGGAAGGATTGTTGTTGCAAAGAGTGCACAGAGTCGAGGACTCAAATAAGCAGAGGTTATTTGAAAGATTGCTGCAAGGAGTGCGAGCAGAATTCCTTTTCGAAGTCTTGAGTTTGGAAGTTAAATCTCAGGAGGGTTAGTACCTTTGAAGAGTTTAAAGGGAGACAGGGATTGAATCCGTCCTATGAAAGTTAAGTTCAAAAGGAGAACATTCAATCGTTTGGGCAGAAGCCATTGAAGTGTGAATCAAGTGGTAAGAATTCTCCGTGGAGAGCTCGCGAAGTCACGAGGACTATAGGATCCAGTGGAGCTGTATGGATAGTGAGAAGTCTTTGTGAAGGAAGTGAGAAGTTGCGAGAGTCATTGAATTTGACAGAGTTGCAAGGTGGTTAGAGGTCAGTGAAACCCATCAACCAGGATGCAAGGGTCAATATGAGCCATTGATTCTCATTCCAACCCACGTCATTGGATCATTTCACGAACTCAGGTTTCGTGAGTTTGGAGGCTGATCAAACTCTTGATATTTTCACGAAGTTCTGAGTTGTGAGGAATAGGGAAGGAAATATAGACCGTTGGATCTAAGATACAGGAGGACCGTCGGATCATAACTTCCCAACAGGTATCACATCTTGGGAGTTCGAGGTTTGAAAGAAACTCTTTTTGACTGCAGATGTCATGATCTTGTGAGTTGCGAGGGCTCGTGCAACACGTGGCATGTCTGCTTGGTGGGAATCATGTGGTTGACAGGTGGCATGACAATAAAGACGCCCGGAGAAAGGTTGATGTAGTGACAGGTGGTGGGCACGTGTCATTTGGAAAGGGTCAACCCATTGTTGACTTATCGCGAATCACGGATTCGCAAAGGAGGAGTAGGAGGAATCAACACTTCAACTCATGAAGTTGCGAGTTGCGAGAAGTGCTAGAGTTAGGCTCTAGCTAGTGGTTGCTTGAAGAAGTGATAAGGAGAAGGGAGGTATAACCGTATCTCCATCTCAGGTATCGGGAGTTTGGAAAAGAGGAGTTGAGGGTCTTCTACCCATGAACTCGTGAGTTGCAAAAGGCACTTGTGCCAAGGCCAATTGTGGTCGCATGAGGGTAAAGCTCGTGCGTAGTGCTTGTTCGCATAGGTGGGGTTTCAGAAGGACCTGTGGATCGGAATTGTGAGGTTCCAATAGGGATCTGAGAGAGCCACTTCGGCTCAAGGAGAATTTAGAACGATCCTGTGTGGATCTCGGCTTGAGGGCAAGGGGTCTGCGTCACTATGTATTAATACTTTATTAATGTATTAGTATGGTCATTAAGGTCATAATAGTGTATTACTAAGGTCAGTAAAGTTAATGTATTACTACTTTATTAATGTATTGTTAAAATGTATTAGTGTATTAGTGTATTAATACTTTAGTAATGTATTAATTAATAATGTACTAATAAATTAATACAATACATTATTAAAGTATCAATTAGTTAATAAGTTACATTATACATTAATGGAAATTAATGCTTTAATTTAGACATTACATTATTGTAATGATGCATTATTTATGTATTAATACTTTAATAATGTATTACTATTTTATTAATTTTTTAATGCACTAATACTTTACAATATGCATTAATGTATTAATTTCATCCGTAGTGATGGTAATGGCTAGCCATGATATTCTATAGAAAACAATTTTCAAACATGGTTAACCATTGTGAACCATGCTCAACCAAGGTCAACTATAGTGACAATCATGCATAATGAAGCTAAAAATGGTCATGTTCAACAAAATTTAACATTTTTCATTGTCAACCATAGTGAACCATGGCCATTGCCAATTAATGTATTAATACTTTAATAATGTATTATCAATGCATCGTCCCAATTACTAACATAGTAATGGTGCAATGTGATGTGCATAGTAGCATCACAATCTAAAAAACATAGTAACGCCCCATTGTGTCAAACATAGACTTGTCATTCCAATGTGATGAACATAGCTCCATAATGACAATGTGGTCAACATGCCTTATCATCACACTATGATGAATATAGACTTTTCGTTACAATTTCATGAACATAGACTCGTCATCGCAATGTGATGAAAATATCCTATCCTCATAATGTGATACAAATATCCTGTCGTCACAATGAGATGAATATAGCCTTGTTGTCATAATGTGTTGAACATAACCTTATCTTTATAATGTGACGAACATAGCCTCGTCGACGCAATGTAATAAACATTGTCTTATAATTGCACCGTGGCAAATAAAGCCTTATTATCACACTGTGAAGAACATAGCCCTATCATCGCAAAGTGAATAGTAGAGCCTTATCGCTGCACTATGACAAAGATATCCTGCAATGTGATGAACATAGCGTTGTCGTCCCAATGTGATAAAAACATCATGCCCTCACAATGCGATGCAAATATCCTATCATCACAATGTGATGAACATATCCTTATTGTCGTTATGTGTCGAACATAGCCTTGTCGTTGATATGTTCTAAACATACCCTTGTCATTGCAATGTCACAATCATAGCCTTATCGTTGCAATGTGACGAACATAGCCTTGTCATCACAATTTTACGAACATAGCCTTCTAGCCTCTATGTGATGTACATATCCTTGTCATAGCCTTATCTTCGCAATGTGACGAACATAGCTTCGTCATCCCAATGTGACAAACATAGCCTCGTCATCGAAATGTGAAGAAAATTTCATGTCGTCACAATGTAATGCAAATATCATGCTATCACAATCTGATGCAAATATCCTATCTTTGCAATGTGATGACCATAGCCTTATCGTGGCTAGGTGACGAACATAGCCTTATCGTGGCTATGTGACGAACATAGCCTTGTCTTCACATTGTGATGAACATTGTGACTCAAATATCATTCCATGACAATGTGACACAAATATCATGTCATCGCAATATGGTGCAAATATTGTGTCGTCCCAATGTGATGAAAATATTATGTCGTGTCTATGCGACAACCATATCCTTGTAGACACAATGTGACGAACATATCCTTCTCGTCGCATTATGATGAACATATCCCCCTCATCACAATGTGAAGCAAATATCTTATCCTCATAGTATGATGCAGATATAATGTCATCACAATGTCACACAAATATCTTGTCATCGCAATCTGAAGAACATAGCCTTGTGACGACAAGGCTATGACCTCATTTAATTTAGACTAGGCCATTATACATTTATGTAAATTAATACTTTAATTTAGACATTGCATTAATGTAATAATACATTATTAATGTATTAATACTTTAATAATTTATTACTACTTTATTAATGTTTTAATGTATTAATACTTTAGCAATGTATTAATTAATAATTTATTAATGTATTTATTAATTAATACATTATAGTATACATTAATATATTAATGTCATCAGTATTCATGATCATGGCTAGCCATGATCTTCTACATACAACTATTTCCAAACATAACTAACCATTGTCAACCATGTTCAACTAAGGTCAACCATAATGGAGGTCATGCATATTGAAGTTGTAAGGAAGTTAACAATGGTCATGCTCAACCATAGTTAACAATGGCCATGGTGAACCAAAGTTAACCATGGTCATGGTCAACCATAGTCAATCATGTTTTAATACTTTAGTGATGTATTAATAATGCATTACTACTTTAGTAATGTATTTATTAAAGTATTAATAGTTTAATAATATATTTATTAATATATTGTTACTTTATTAATGTATTAAAACTTTAATAATGTATTAATACTTTATGTGATGAACATATCCTTGTCCTCGCGTTGTGACGAACATATCCCCCTCATCACAATGTGAAACACATATCTTGTCGTCACAATACGACGCAGATATTATGTCATCGTAATGTCACGCAAATATCTTGTCACTGTAATGTGCCAAACATAGCCTCGTGACGACAAGGCTATGACCTCATTTAATTTAGACAAAGCCATTATACATTTATGTAAATTAATACTTTATTTTGGACATTGCATTAATGTAATAATGCATTATTAATGTGTTACTAATTTAATAATGTATTACTACTTTATTAATGTATTAATACTTTAGCAATGTATTAATTAAAAATGTATTAATGTATTAATCAATTAATACATTATAGTATACATTAATGTATTAATGTCATGAGTAGTCATGATCATGGACTAACCATTGATCAACCATGCTCAATTAAGGTCAACCATAATGAAGGTCAGCCATACTGAAGTTCTAGGGAAGTTAACAATGGTCATGGTCAACCATAGTGGCCATTTTCAATTAATGTATTAATACTTTAGTAATGTATAGATAATGCATTGCTACTTTAATCATGTATTTGTTAAAGTATGAATAGTTTAATAATGTATTAATACTTTAATAATACTTTATTAATGCATTAATTTATTAGTGAATTAATACTTTAACAATGTATTAATATATTAATTAATTAATTAAGTGCATTATTAATGTATTAGTTCTTTAATATGTTACATTATACATTAATGTATTAATTAATTAATATACTCCATTATTAATATATTAAATAAATAATAAGTTATATGTTACATTAAACATTAATGCATGAATTAATTATTACATTACATTATTAATGTCTCAACTAAATAATACATTATATTATCCATTGATAAAAATTTATACTTTTAATATTTTATTATTTAATTTATGTACTAATACTTTATTAAAGTTTTAATGTATTAATACTTTACTAATGTATTTTTTTTTTTTTTAAGTAAGAAGTTTTATATATAAAGGGCCTTCAAAAAGCCATACCAGAGGTACAAAAACATGATAGTAACCGTACTGTAATTACTGAACTGCCCCAATAGAGGGGAAACCAGTTCAGCCAGCCGGGTGAGTCTAGCATTGATAGTCTAACAGTCTTATAAAGACGAAGTGTGTTGTCTAGAGTGCAACTAAAAGAAGAAACTATTAAAAGTAAAGAACCCCTGTGGGGTCAAACACTTGGCGAGTAACCTATCCAGGTGGAAAGAACAGCCTCGTGCCAAGACTCCTCTTCGACAAGTGTCCCTTTGGTCTCCAGCTGCATGTCAGCATCCATGTTGCTCTCGTCCCTGTTAGCAACTGGTGAGGTGTCCTATGGCAAATGTTGTCCTGTAGCCTTCTCCACTGTCGTTTCCTCAGGCTCGACTTGCTCCACAACGATCTCTGTTGAACGTTGCGTCTGAGCATTTCCTCCGCTGGTCTCTGCATGGTGTTCTTCTGCTGAAGCCTCACTTACTGGGTTGGAGGGGAAAGAAACTTGGAAGGAAGAAAGAATTCGAAGGAGGGTTGAAATCTTTCCATCCGTGATCTACAAACGGAATTGAAGGTCCTCCATGCTCTGATGGAGTTCGAAGACTAGACCATAGATAATGGTAAAGATTTCTTTCAACTGTGATTCGAGGATGGAGTTGGAAGACGGGTTTGCGTTGTTTCGGGCCCTTTGAACATGAGGTGGCACCCCCATGGGAGGCCTTGAAGAGCCAGTTATTGGTGCATGGGGAGGCTCGAGGGTTCTGGGATTCAGTGGGATGTCAAGGTAATGTTGGAAAGAGCCCGACGAACTATCAATAATAGCCAAGCATTCAAACTGAGAGGCAGGCAAGGTGGAGGAGGCGAGTGGTGCAAGCTTAGACTGCAGAGGCGGCGAGGAAATCATGGAGGGCGAACCAGGGGGAGAGACAGAGGCCCGAGGCCATAGAGGATGCCATGGAGAGCCTCTTCACAACCATCCTCTTTGATGCGGCATAGGTTTCATCATTTGAAGGCAGATAAAGATTGAGCGCACCAGGCAAATGCAGAGAGCCTGGAGGTGGCCAGGGGATGTGAGCACCATGAAAGTCCAGTCTAAACCAGGCCAGGGCAGCGAAGGGGTGTGGGATTTGGTCTGCAAGTGAGGATGAGAAGCAAATACAGTCGAAGAAGCCATAGAGAAGTTAGTAATGGGGTAGAGCGCACCAGAATTAAATTTGCTGCAACGATGTAAAGTCTATTTAATGCAGGGTCGAGGCGACAGGCGTTGGCATGGGCTCATCACATGGCTCCCTGCCTCATTGGCCTACCCACATTCCATCCATGCGCCATTTGGCTTGCACTAACACCCCATCCGGGGGTATGTCCACTTCCACAGATTTACGGATACATTGTTGGAGAATGGGGTGGTCAGGATTGAGGGATGTTTTGCAAAGGAGTTCCAGTCCTTTCTAGTTGGTCCCTAGATTAGCCAGTTCATCCACCACTTGATTCGCCTTTCTCCTGATATGAGTAGGTATAATGGTCTGATTGGGTTACAGCAAGTCTGTGATAGTCTTTATCCCATGTGAGAGTCTCCAACTGGGTGAAATTCTTTCCGGGTTCGCTCCATTTAGAATTTTGCGTAAGAGATTGATGATGTTTTGAGAATATCCCTCTACAATCAGCCTAGTGAAATTGTGCTCAATGGCTAATTGCAGTCCTCGAATGAGCCCCCAAAGTTCCGCTGCATTTTTCGTGGTGTGACCAAGGGAGCCTGCGTTTATGAGAATGATGTGTCCATGGTGGTTGCAAAAAACTACTCCATATCCCATTGCTCCTAGATTGCCTTTAGAAGCTCTGTCAAAGTTGAGCTTGATGAAGTTGACTAGGGGGGTGGACCAAAAGGAGGAGCTACTAGAAAGGGGGGGAGAAGAAGAGGGGGAAAGTGGGTGATGAGAAGGGGAAGGTTTCTAGTACTGAAGGATCAGGAGTTCTGAGGGGTTGCTGGTCAAGTCTTTTTCAATCCAGAGATGAAGGTTGAGAGTTTCCATAATATTGAGGCGGCATTGGTTCCAGCAGTGTTGCCACGGCAGTGAGACATTTCTGAAAATCCTTCTATTTCTTTCCTTCCATACCTACCAAAGAATGAAGCCTGGAAGTAATTTCCATATACAATTTAGGAGGGTAGATTGAAAGACTTGGTCCCTCCAGCTCGCAATTGTATCAATGATGTTATCTCTTTCGCGGTCTGAGGTATGCATGATAAGCGCAACTTGATCCCATAATTGAGCAGAATAAGGGCAGGAATTGAGGAGATGATTCATGGTTTCATCTCTTTCTCCACAAAGCATACATATAGAAGGCCCAAAAAAACCTCTTTTTGAGAGGTTATCCTAGGTGAGAATGCTCGAGTGGGATACGAGCTAGAGGAAGAGGGTAATTTTAGGCTAGTGTTTAAGATTCCAGATTTTGCTCCATATTTTCCTTGTAGGTGGAGGGTCTATTTGAGTTTTGACTTGATAGGCCTCTTGTGTGCTATAGGTGCCCCATGGCAAGTATCCCCATTGGAGGATATCCTCTCTTGCGAGCTTGGGGATTTTCCTTTTGGACATTTCATTCTTCTAGGGTCCCAGATCCACGTGTGCTTCCAGGTTCATGCGTTCCATGTTAAGGTGCCAACACCGCCAGGTGCCTTCAGGGCGATTGTCCTGCCAGTAATCAACTACTTTTGTCTGGCCCGCAAGTGTAGCTTGGGTACTGAAATGCCTAGCCCAATCCTCGTGGTACAAAATTGGCCATTGCTGCCAGGAATCTTTCCAGAAAAGGGTCGTTTTCCCATTTCGAATTTCCCAGAAAGCATGCTGAGTAACTAGTTGTCTGTTCTGCTTAGCCCCTGTCCAAATTAAGGTTCCTGGAGTGTCCCCATTCCATTGTATTAAGTTCTTTTCCGCTACATCTGGTACATATTTCTTCCTCCAGAATCGTGCCCAGAGATCCTTGGGATTTTTTAGCCATCGCCACCATATTTTGGCGCTTAGAACTTTGTTCATGATAAAGGGGCCCCATAATCCCAAGCCTCCTTGTGCTTTGGTTTGGCAGAGTTTGTCCCAGCTAATCAGCGCTATTTTCTTCCTTGTGTTGAGGCCTTGCCAGATGAAATTCCTTTGTAAGCTTTTGATGGTTGTGAGGACAAACTTTGGAGCAGCAAGTGCCGAGAAGGTGTAGATGGGAAGGGCCTGAAGAACAACTCGGAGGAGAATGAGACGACTAGGAAGGTTTAGAACTCTGAGGGTCCAGGAAGAAAGACTCTTGGTAAAAGAGGACATGAGATGTTCCCAAGAGGAGTTCCTGAGGGCATTATCAATCAGGGGGATGCCAAGGTATTTGGACGGAAGGGAGATTCTGTTGAATCCTAAGATATCAGAGATATGGCATTGAATTGGAGGGGCCAGATTGAAGAAAAATATTTGGGATTTACCTTTGTTACAGTCCAAACCCGAGGCTTCAGAGAAGGTTTGGAGGATCGAGAGGAGGGATTTTGCTTTGCAGACAGTTGGGGTACCCATCAAAAGTGTGTCACCCACAAATTGACTATGCGAGATAGGGGGGGAAATGTCGTGCAAAGGGAGGCATGTCGGTAGGTTGCTGGCAACAGTTGAGTGAATAGAGAAGCTAAGTCCTTCGGCACAACTGATGAAGAGGAATGGGGAGAGGGGGCCTACATCTCTAATTCCTCTAGCAGAGGAGAATGGTTGCGAGGGAACACCATTTATAAGAATGGAAAAAAAAGTCGAGGAGGTTAGATTCATAATCCATGTCACCCAGAGCTTATCAAAGCCAAAGGTGAGGATCATTTCCCACATGTAGTCCCAACTTATCTTATCGAAGGCTTTAGAGAGGTCTAGTTTAAGGAGCATACCTGGCGTTTTGGTATTCTGCAAGGAGTGGATCACTTCATGAGCTAGGATGACATTGTCCAGGATTTGTCTGCCTTCAACATAGCTCGATTGCTTTGGAGATATGATTGTTGGTAGGATGGGCTTGAGTCTTCGACCGATCACTTTTTTTAGTAGTTTATAGATGATGTTACAGAGGGCTATGGGCCCGAAATACTTGGGGTGGTGAGCCTGCCCCTGTTTGGGAATGAGGGTGAGGAAAGTCACGATGAGAGCCTGCAAGACTTGTCCTATGGATCAGGAGTCTTCAATAATTTCCCATACTTCTACCCTGATTAATGGCCAGCAATGGTGGAAAAAATCGTTGGTGAATCCATCAGGTCTAGGTGCCTTGCATTTGGGGGTGTCCTGAAGCGCTTGATCCACCTCCTCAATTGTAATGGGATGGAGCAGGGATGAGTTTTTCTCCAGGGTGACAAGGGAGGGCACATGCTATGTGACCTTAGCTATGGCCTCAGATCTGTCCAGGAATGGTTCCGTGAGGAGATCCTTGTAATAGTCGATCAGTGTTGTCTCCAGGTCTTCATGGGAATGAATGGTCTCCCCGTTGGCAAAGGTTAAGTGTGTAATTATATTAGTATGACGTCTGTGGATGATAGTTCTGTGAAAGAATTTGGTGTTTCGGTCCCCCTCCTTGAGCCATTGGATGCGTGATTTCTATTTCCATAAAATCTCTTCTTATCCTTTTCTGGCTTCCATCTATTGATTTAGACTTTCTTCCTGGGCTTTAAGCTTGTTCATTAACCCTTGCATCTGGATATGATTTTGAATCTCGCCCATTTGTTCTGACAGCTTCTTTTGGGAATCAAATATGTTTCCAAAGGTTTTCTTATTCCAGAGTTTGAGAATTTTTTTGAGGTTCTTTAACTTTTGCTAAAATCTATACATCTTGGAGTGGCGGGGGACCTCTGCCTCCCTCCACCAATCCTGGATCTTTGCTTGGAAATCTAGATGGTTGAGACAAAACTATTCAAACCTGAAGGGTTTCTTCCCTGGAGTGGTTGGCACATCCAACCATAGCTGGATAGGCCAGTGATCTGAGTCAGGGATGTTCAGAATACTAGCTTCCAGAGCTATTCCTTCCAGCATGAGGGAGTCAGAGATGAGGAATCGATCTAGTTTGAAAGCTATTTGGTGTGATCCAGTTCTTCTATTTGTCCAAGTGTAATTGCCATTGATGGCTTCCAGGTCGATAAGGTTGAGGTTGTCTATGAGGCTGTTGAAGTCACTGGAATCCTGATCCAGGCATCTTGATCCCCCTTTTTTCTCCTCCAGACTACGTATGAGATTAAAATCTCCCCCCACAATCCATCTGTTATGCCTAGTCAGATTGGATAGGTATTCCAAGTTCCTGAGAAAGGTTTGCTTATCCCTTGGGTTGGCCAGGCCATAGACATTGGTCAGGTGTCTTGGCTTGTTAGAACTAATAAGCCTATAATCTGCAGTGATGGACCACTTGGTAGCTACAAAATTTTCCAGCAGCATAGAGTTGGTGTTCCAGAGGATGGCCAGTCCTCCAGCTGTTCCTATGGTTGTGGTTGAAGTTGCTTCCCCTTGCTTCCAACAACAGGGGAGTAGCCTATCAATGTCTTCAGTTGTACATTTTGTTTCCTGTAATAATACTATGTCTGGTTTTTCCGCAAAGATCAGATCTCGTAGCATTTTTTGCTTGCTACGTCCATTGAGACCTCTGATATTCCATGAGATAATATTCATGATTATGGGGGAGTGGGGAGAGGAGGAAAGCTATCGGAGATAAGGTGGATTTGCCCTAAGTTTACCATGAAGTTTCTTATTTCTTGTATAAGCTTGTTGGTGGACTTCCTACCTCTTTTCTTTTCATCTTTTTGAGTTTTTCTCTGAGTTTTTGACTGACTGCCCTGTATTCCCAGGCCCTTGCTAGATCGAGCTGTGGAACCAGCGGAGGAGTTAAGAAATACCTTGTGCACTTTCCGTAATTGATCCCTAGGTATGGTGTACAGTTTTTGATGTTTATAGGCATGCTTGAGGTGCTCCAGATCCACCCCAGCTAGTTCTTGCTCTTCTAGCTCCATTTCAGCATCACCGTCCTCCGTCTCCAGAAAGTCCTGCTGGTCCCCCACAGTGTCTAGGGGTGGGTGAGATGATTCCTTCCCCTGGGATGATCGTTCTTCTCCTTGGCTCATTGATTGGGAAGGATTATCCACATAGGGCTCATTGGGATTTGTAAGGGTTGAGGGATTCTCTAGTTGATCTTGAAGTGTTGCATATTTATTACTAGTGGAAGGATCCTTACTTACTTGGGTTGGCTGCTTTCGTCCTCCTTGTCTTATTTTTCCTGTTGGTTGAGCAAAGCCATCCTTGTCTTTGCCGCTTTCTAGGTTCCCTTCTTTGTGAACAACATTGAGGGGGCACTCTCTGAAGAGATGACCGTGTTCGTGGAATTTCCTGCATCTGAACGGAATGTGTTCGTAGTCGATGGTTTGGGTCCAATCCTCTTCATGATATTCAAGAATCATGGAACCCAATAGCGGCTTGGCTATGTTTAGGTACACGTAGATGCGCGCATAAGAGGTGTAACACCTTTGCTTGGTGGCTTCTGAAGACTTGACATATATTCCGATGGTATTACCTATGCCGACCAAGACCTCTTCCAACTAGAATTCTTTGGGGAGAGAGTACAACCTAATCTATACAGGTGCATGGGCAAAATATTCCTTTTCAGGGCTAAACTTCTCGGTCCAGAATCTTAAGAAGAGTCTTGTTGAGTTATAGAAATAAGGCCCTCCATCAAAGATGCGATTGCGGTCCTCGAGGTTGTGCAATATGATTGTGAAGAAGCCCTTGGAGCCCAGTTGTATTTCATAGTGTCCTTTTGGCTTCCACCAATATTGTATCCATTTGATCAGATCACGCTCTGAAGGCCAAAGCCCTAGGAATTTTCCTACCAGGGTGTAGTCTCTCATATATTTCTTTTTCTCTTCTATGTGTGGTGAGCTAATGATGTATTTCGGGGCCTGAGGTGCTTGTGGGATGCATTTGCCTGGAATCCATGGAGTTGACGCTGTAGCTGGGATAGTCGCGTTCTCTGGATCAATATCCATCTCCCGATCCTTGAAGGTTCCTTCCGCAAGAAGTTTTGAGCGCAGATCTGGTGGGGGATCAAAGGTTGGTCGTTTTATACCTTCTCCAGAGCTTCCATTCGCGGTGGCCTGGCTGTAAGAGGTGTTGATCGACCCTCCTGCCTTCCGAGACATGAGCCCCAGCAGGGCGAGAGTTGTGGCAATGTGGCGTAGTGCGGCTGAAAAACCCTAAACCCTACATGCGCGTTTCACAACTCAACAAATTTTATTGTATGCTTGCTTTACTAATGTATTTATTAAAAATGTATTAATGAATTAAATTAATACATTTTAGTATATTTTAATGTATTAATGTTATTTATAATTACGACTATAAGAAACTATAATCATGTTTAGCCATTGTAAACCACGATCATTTTCAATAAATGTATAGATACTTTAATAATGTATTATTAGTTTATTAATGTGTTTATTAAGGTATTATTACTTTAATAATATATTTATTAATATATGGAAACTTTAATAATGTATTTATTTTAATAATGTATTTATGAATATATGAAAACTTTAATAATGTATTTATCAATATAATGTAAATTTTATTTTTGGAAACTTTACTATATGGATGCTTTATTAATGTATTTATTAATATTGTTTTTAATGTATGGATGTTTATTAATCTATTAAATTAATAATATTTTAATATTTTATTAATTTTTTTCATAATTTAATATTTATTACTTAATTAATTCTTTACTGATTAATGTAACAATGTATTATTTTTATTAATGTATTTATTCATTAATATAATAATGTAGTAGTTTAATGTTTGTTTTGATGTAATATTTTTTTTTCATTTTATCAATTTAATGGTGTTTTAATTTATTTATACTTTAACTATCTTTTAATGTATAATGTAATAATGTATAAATTAATTAATACAATGTATTAATAAGGTATTTATTAATTAATATGTTACATTTATACATTACATTATACATTAATTAATGTATTGATAGTTACTTTATAATGATGATGATTAACGTTCACTAAGATCTAATTGGTCTATTGGACCTTAAGAGGGTAAGTGATTACTTGTGATTCTTTAGAATTTTGTTTTTGTGCTCGAAAAGCATTAAGAGAAGCTTTCCAAGATCACCAT
>JZKD02S0109374.1:200178-230072 GCA_000966675.3 Picea glauca | reverse complement strand
CCCCCCCTCAAGGTACAATGTATGTAAAAAAAAGAACTATAGTTGCTAGGAAATTGTGTCCTTCACTCCAAGATGACTTCATAGCAAATGGAATTTCTGCTCAGTGAAGGTCTTGGTGAAAATGTCTGCCGTCTGTTTTGCTAAAGGACATAACTGTAAGTCGATGATCACCTCGTGTACTAAGTCCTGAATTTAGTGCATGTGGATCTCGATGTGCTTCATTCGCTGCCTCTGAATTGGATCTCTGTAGAACTTCAGAGTGCTCTGGTTGTCACACCAGATGACGATTGGCCGATGAAACTGAATGCCCAACTCAGTGAGAAAATGTTGTAGCCACATAGCCTGAATGGTTATGTTAAATACCCATCTGTACTCTACCTCGGATGAAGATAGAGCAATGGCAACTTTCTTCTTGCTCGACCAACAGATAGGCTTGGAACCAATACTGAGTGAGTAACCAAATGTGGATTTGCAATCAATGCTATCGCCAACCCAGTCAGAATCAGTAAACCCAATGAGATCTAATGTAGAGTCTGTTGCATAATGAATCCAAAAGGTGATGGTGCCATGTACGTATCGAAGGATATGGTTTGTAGCTTTCTAATGTAGCTCATGCGGCTCCTGCATGAACCTGGAAACTGTGCCAACTGCATATGAGAGGTTTGGTCTGGAGTGTGTGAGATACAACAAGCTCCCCACTAGATATCTGTACAGTGTGTTGTCAACTAGTGGAGTCTCCCTGCCATCCTCAAGTTTGACTCCTGATAGGAAAGGAGTCGGAGCAGACTTGCAGTCTGTCATGTGAAATCTCTCAAGGAGATCTCATGCATACTTGGCTTGAGACAGTTTGATGCCTGTTGCATCCTGACTGATCTCAATTCCAAGGAAAAAGTGTGGTGGATCCATGTCCATCATAAAAAACCTGTCATGAAGAATCATCTTGAATGAAGCTATCGCTGAAGTCGAGCAACCAGTGATCAACAAATCATCAACATACAAAACTAAAAATATAAGTGAATCAACTGTCCTGAGCATGTATACATTCGGATCTGATTTAAAACATACAAAGTTCTATGACAAAAAGTAGGATTCCATCTTGGCATACCATGCCCTCGGAGCCTGCTTGAGGCTATAAAGTGACTTCTTTAGTCGACAGACAAAAGATGAGTCCTGCATAAATCCGTGGGGATGCTCCAAGTATATCTCCTCAGAGAGGTCATTGTGAAAAAATGCATTCTGGACGTCCATCTGATGGGCTTCCCATCCCTTGGATACTGCAATGGAAAGTGCCAATCGTATGGAATCCATCTTTGCTACTGGAGAAAAGGTCTCATCATAGTCAATACCATGAACATGTTGAAAGCCTTTGGCGACAAGCCTGGCTTTGTATCTGCTGATCTATCCATCCACTGCACTCTTGGTCCTGTAGAACCATCTGCATCTGACAAGTTTCCTCCCAGAAGGAAGGGGAACCATATCCCAAGTCTGGTTCTCAAGGAGGGAGTTGTACTCCTCCTGCATGGCGGATTCCCAAAAGGGATTTCCAGCAGCCTTGCCATAATACTGTGGATCTGAAGACTGAACCAAGAAAAGATGTCTATAAGGCAATGGTTCAGTAGAAGTGAGTGCAATAGGAGGCTCCTTGAAATCAAATCAAGTCTTCCTAGCATCGGTTGGATCACCAACGAGATCCCCTACATCCTGAAGAGTAGTTTGTTCCCACTTGGGCCTCTTCTCTAGCTCTGCAACTGCATCTGGATGCTCTGACTTTGCATTTGATTGTACTGACTCTGAATTTGAATCATCTAATTCCTCTAAATCAGAAATCTCATCTAAAGAAGAGTCATCATGTGCATGCTCATCATCTCGAACAAGTGGAAGAGTGAAGGTGTCTGCATGCAACTGCTAAGGTACATGCGAGACACTTTCCTCAAATTGGACACTACGCTCAATGATGATTCAGTCCAAGGAAAGATCAATAAGACGATATCCCTTCACACTGTCAGGGTATCCAACAAAAATTCACTCAGTGCTTTGTGGATCAAGTGCCTTCCTCTTTTCAGAGGAAATCCAGGCCCATGCATGTGAACCAAAAATGCGAAAGTGGGCCACTTCCGGTGGGTCTTATCCTTGACAAATCTATGAGGAGATCTGTTTTCGAAGTATGTTGCACAGTTAAGTGCTTTGGACCATATTCTCTGTGGTGGTGACTTTGCATGCAACATGCAAAATGCCATCTCCTTTAGAGATCTGTTTTTCCGCTCAACAACTCCATTTTGTTGTGGAGTGTAGGGAAATGTATGTTGAAAATGAATCCATGCATCATGGAAAAGATTATGAATCTCATGATTCACATGCCTTCCCCCGTTATTAGTTCGAAGGACTTTGATCTTCTTTCTGGACTATGTCTCAACCAATGCTTTGAAATCTTTGAGGTGTTGAAAGACCTCGGATTTTTGTTTGAGAAAGTAGATCCAGGTAAAATGTGAGAAATCATCAACAAAAATGAGAACAAACCTCGCTTTGTTGATCGATGGATGCAAAAAAGGACCCATGAGGTCACTATGGATCAGATCTAAAGGTGTAGAATCTCTCTAAGACTTTCCTTTGATGAATTTCTCTTGAGGGTGTTTTTCGAGAACACATCCCTCACATACTCCCTTGGAGAAATGGATGTCTAGTAGATCATCAACTAATCTATTCTTGCTAAGTTGTTGCATGTATCTAAAATTCAAATGTCCAAAACTTTTGTGCCATATCCTACTACTTTCATCAGCATGAGTAAGCAGTAAAGCAGAATCAAGTTCAATGAATTTAGAAAATGTATAAAATCTAGACTGATGATTTACCTCACCGGTAGCAACCTTGGAGTTGGTTTTCATGTCATATATGTCCATGACATTTGGTGTGAATACAAATTTCTTTATATGATGCAGGAGCATCCCTCCACATCATCCAGCCAGCCAACCAGCCATGTCATTGCGTGCATTCAAGGCTGAAGAGAGGCGCAACCCTCGTTTTCAAATTCAAATATGAATGCAATTAATGTTGTAGGCTGTCGAGCCATGAATCTGTGCCTTTGTGCAGGAATTAGAGTAGGTAGGCCTTTAATTTTTGTAAGGCTGAGATCTAGATCCGATTTGCAGACTAGACAGCCCATTCAATGCTATTGAATAGGGTAGGTAGATTGGAGGGAAGAGCTCGAAGAGCCCCTCTTGTAAAAGATCAATTTCAATCTCATTTTGGTAATAGGATAGGAAGAGAAGAGAGGGAGATGAGACTTTGTTATAGTCCATGCTCAAGAACACCTAGTACAAAACAAGCATTTTCCATTTAATACAAAGAAGCAGTTTTTCCTGCATATTTCCTGTGTTGAATGAATGTATGTGTGTGTTCAATTTATGTTGTAGATGTATGCTAGAAATTTGCAGGGAGTTGTTTTGATTTTAGGCTTGAGAGGTTCTTTGTGGTTTCATGCCAGGAGGGCGTGACAAAGTACTATGGTCTCTGAATATTAGTGCTTAGATGCACTTCTGAACTCTGTGGATTCAGACAAAGATGTACCAGGTGGGCACAGAAGATGAATTCATTAACTCAGAGGAAGACCTTTGAGGTTACTGAACACCTCAGGAGGCAAGGCTGTGTAGGTGGAACACAGTGGAAAAAAAAATCTCTGAGGAGTTCCATAAAGCTCTGTCAGGTGGGCATTGAGCAGGTGCAAGGAGTGCATAGAAGAAGAACTCTACTATGAGTTCATTGGAAGCAAGAATCATCTGAGAATTCTTGATACTTTGCCAGGAGGGCATTGAGTAAGTGCTAGAGCACACAGAAGGAACTCTTTGAGTTCAGAGATTGAAGAAGAGTCCACTGAAGGATCTTTGCAGGGTTGTTGAACACCTTGAAATACTCATCAATAGGTTTCTTGAGCAGATAGAGTGCCAGGAGGGTATCATATTTCTCCATCTGAGGGAGAAGGAAGAAGGAATTATTTTCCTTAGAGGTCTGAGTCTTAGAGAAGCTCAAAAGAGACAGGACTTTGGGTGCAAAGACTCTGTAGGAGTGAAAAAGTCAGAATCCTTCAAGGATTCGGGACCAAAGCTCAGGAGGAGTAGCGTTTCATACGCGCAGGCAAGGATTCAAAGTTGTGAAGCTCGCAGAGAAAAGAAAAAAAGGTCGAGGCCTTTAAGAATTTGAAATTCTTCCAAGTCTGGAAGAAAAGCGCCAAGGCTCAGTGGGAGAAATAGCTACTTTCGGATGATCCGAAAATATCTAGACCGTTGAAGGTTTCCACATCCAGAAGGCAGTGCAGGAGGAGCGCACAAGAGAAATGATATGAATTATCAGATCTCGAATGAACAACCGTCAGCCGTTGGATCTGACAGAATATGCATGGGGGTTAAACCTTCATGAGTAGTAGAGCGAAAGTCCCAAAAGGGTGGATATCGGGATTTCGGCATTCGAAAGTTCGGGATTCTCGAGGACGAAAGTCCGGGCCCTTGACATCAGAAATCGTGAAAAAGCGAAGTAGATCTGACCCGTCCATCTGTGGGAGGACGTGTGTCGAGGAATCATCCATTTCGGAGATTTGGGTACTAGGATTCATAGAGTTGAGAATCTTGACTTCACGAGTAGCGAAGTCCCGAGGAAATCTGATCCGTTCGTCTGAGAGATGACACGTGTTGCGAGATCGCCCATATCGGGGATTCGGACATTGGAAGGCAGAAAGTGAAGTTCTTCAACTTCATGAGTGGCGTAGTCACGAGAAGATTAGGACCATCCATCTGAGGAGGTTAGGTGGCAGAGATCAAGGTATCTCACGAACTCAGAGGTTCGCAAGGTGAGAGCCCAGGAGTTGGGTGCTCCAATTCGCAAGTAGCGAGAACACGAGAGGGAAAGTAAATATCACTTCTCGGGGGTTCGTGAAGGGATGGTGCCAAGGTTGGATGCTACAACCCGTGAAGTGGCGAGTAGCAAGAGGAGCTAGTGTTAAGTTTATCCGGTGGTCACGCATGGAAGGCGCTGATGAAAGAGAGAGCTATACCCTTATTGTGGATTCGGGCATCGCAGGATTGGAGAAGGAAGAGTCGGAGTTTCGACTCATGAACTCACGAGTGGCGAGTTGTGACAAGCGCCTTTTGGGTTAGGCCTTGGTCATAGTTTTGGTGTTGCACGAACAAGTGGAGCTCACGCCTGGTGTTGTTTTCATAGGGGAGCTTCCAAAAGGACCTGTGGATCGATCGGAAGGAGATTCCAGCAGGGAATCGAAAGAGCCACTTCGGCTCAGGAAAGTGATTGAACGATCCTGAGAGCAGACTCTGGCTCGAGTGTCAGAAGTGGGTCTACATCAATTGGTATCAGAGCTCAGATTCAGTTTGTACATTGCAGACAGAAGGAGCAGGAAGAAAACAGAGTGCTGGAGACTCTATGATAATTGCTTGCAGGTGAGCAGATAAGGACAACGAGATGGCTACTGAAGGCCATATATACGATGGAAAGAAGAACTCGCTGATATAAGGGCGGAGATAGAAAATCTTGCATTGTGGATGCAGTAGAACACCAGGTCGAGATGGGTATATGAATGGCCCATGAAGAAGCCGAAGGTAAAATGGCCAGTCAAGGAGTTGATGGTTAAAAGACAGTGTAAGCTGTTGAGATGGTGGTTGAGGCCTACTAAAAACCTCAACAGACCAGAAAAAAAGGTTCAGGTATGTGAACCAGAGACTGGGAGAAATCTCGATGATGTTGAGGAGGATATGGGATCGACTGAAGATCTCAAGCACTTCTAGGAGGGCAGAGAAGCAATTCCCAATTTCTAGGTGGGCAAAGAGTTGATATCACTATGGGATCTCATAGACTGTCATGAGGACAGCCAGGGAATTTCACATTTCCAGGTGGGCAATGGATCGAGATTTTTGTGGGATCTCATAGACTACCAGGAGGGCAACAAAGAATTTCCAATTTTCCAGGTGGGCAAGGGAATAGAGATGGGATCAATTCATCTCATAGAATGCCAAGAGGGAAATAGGAAAATCCCATATTTCCAGGTGGGTAGGGATGAGAAGATGAGACTATCTAAGGGTCTCATAAACTTAGAGGTGAGTTTGAATCAGTAGATGAAGCTGATAGAAGAGGAAGATCTAAGGAGCCTTCTAATGATTGGGGGAATTCAGATATTCCTACCATTTTCCCAAGAGGAGGCAGAAATATGTGTTGTAGATGCAACAACAGAAGCAAGATAGCTAGCTGAGACTATCAGAGAAGAATTGGAGCAGATATCTGAGGCTGCCCAAGAAGAAAAAGGGAATGAGAATTCTGAGGAATGGATCGATACTTTCAGCCAGGAAGCTGAAAAGAAGGAAGCTGCAACACTAAAGCTAGCAGCAAAAGAAGAAAAAGAGCAGGCAAGCAGAATGATCATTCCATGGGAGATGGAGCTAGAGATGCTGGAGGATTGGTTGAAAAATCCAGAGCCAGCAGGTCACTGCCATGAGTAGGTATTGGCAGAGGATAATTCTGAGGAATTGCTCAGAGATTTCAGCCAGGGAGATGAAAAGGTGATGAAGACTGTAGAGCTGAACTTTGCAGCAGGGTGACAAGTTAAGGTCATAGAATATGAAGAAGATAGCATGGGAGATCATGGTGATCTACCCAAGTGTAGAAAAATTTTGCAGCCAAGGAGATTGCATGAGTAGAGCCAGCCACTGGAGCAGCTGGACGAAGTGATAGAGATGATCAGGGAGTTGATTATCGGGTCAGCAGAGACTGCCAGCGAGGAGAAGCTGAGCGGAGAAGAAGGAAAAGAAGCAACAACAACGTAGCAGCAGCAACAACAACAAAGAAGTGGAGTGAGGAGACTCTAGACAGTTGTTTGGGATCCAGGAGGATTTCCACAGCTGAGAGTGGAAGCTCATGAGCAGGAGCTCACAAATTTTGCAACTGAGGAGTATGATGCAGGAGCATCCCTCCACATCATCCAGCCAGCCAGCCATCCACGTCAGCGCGCCCGTTCAAGGCTGAAGAGAGGCGCAACTCTCATTTTAAAATTCAAATATGAATGCAATTAATGTTGTAGGTTGTTGAGCCATGGAGCCATGCCTTTGTGCAGGCATTAGAGTAGGTAGGCCTTTAATGTTTGTAAGGCTGAGATCTAGATTTGATTTGTGGACTAGACAACCCATTCAATGCTATTGAATAGGGTAGGTATATTGGAGGGAAGAGCTCGAAGAGCCCCTCTTGTAAAAGATCAATTTTGATCTCATTTTGGTAATAGGATAGGAAGAGAAGAGAGGGAGCTGAGACTTTGTTATAGTCCATGCTTAGGAACACCTTGTACAAAACAGACATTTTCCATTTAATACAAAGAAGCATTTTTTCCTGCATATTTCCTGTGTTGAATGAATGTCTTTGTGTGTTCAATTTATGTTGTAGATGTATGCTAGACATTTGCAGGGAGTTTTTTTTATTTCAGTCTTGAGAGGTTCTTTGTGGTTTCATGCCAGGAGGGCATGACAGAGTACTGCGGTCTCTGAATACCAGTGCATATATGCACTTCTAAACTCTACGGATTCAGACAAAGACATGCCAGGTGGGCACATAAGTTGAAGTCATTAACTCGGAGGAAGACCTTTGAGGTTGCTCAACACCCCAGGAGGCAAGGATTTGTAGGTGGAACACAGTTGCAAACAGAATCTATGAGGAGTTCTGTAAAGATCTTCCAGGTGGGCATTGAGTAGGTGCAAGGAGTGCATAGAAGAAGAACTCTGCTGTGAGTTCATTGGAAGTAAGAATCATCTGAGAATTCTTGATACTATGCTAGGAGGGCATTGAGTAAGTGCTAGAGCACACAGAAGGAAATCTTTGAGTTCAGAGATTGAAGAAGAGTCCACTGAAGGATCTTTGCAGGGTTGCTGAACACCCTAAAAGACTCAACAATAGGTTGCTTGAGCAGATAGAGTGCCAGGATGGCATCATATTTCTCCATCTGAGGGAGAAGGAAGAAGGAATTATTTTCCTTAGAGGTCCGAGTCTCAGAGAAGATCAAAAGAGATAAGAATTTGGGTGCAAAGACTCTATAGGAGTGCAGAAGTCAGAATCCTTCAAGGATTAGGGACCAAAGCTCAGGAGGAGTAGCGTTTCATACGCGTAGGTGAGGATTCAAAGTTGTGAAGCTCGCAGAGAAAAGAAACAAATCTTGAGGCCTTTAAGAATTCAAAATTCTTCCAAGTCTGGAAGAAAAGCGCCAAGGCTTAGCAGGAGCAATAGCTGTCGTCGAATGATCCAAAAATATCTGGACCGTTGAAGGTTTCCATGTCTAGGAGGCAGTGCAGGAGGAGCGCACAGAAGAAATGATTTGAACTGTCAGATATCAAATGAACAACTGTCAGCCATTGGATCTGACAGAAGATGCATGGGGGTTAAACCTTCGTGAGCAGTAGAGATAAAGTCCCGAAAGGGTGGATATCAGGATTTCAGCGTTCGAAAGTTCAGGAGTCTTGAGGATGAAAGTCCGGGCCCTCGACATCAGAAATCGCGAAAAGGCGAAGTAGATCTGATTCGTCCATCTACGAGAGGACGCATGTTGAGGAATCATCCATTTTGGAGATTTGGGCACTGGGACTCACAGAGGTGAGCATATTGACTTCGCAAGTAGCGAAGTCTCGAGGAAATCTGAGTCGTTCGTCTGAGAGAAGACACGTGTCGCGAGATCGCCCATATCGGGGATTTGAACATTGGAAGTCAAAAAGGGAAGTTCTTCGACTTCACGAGTAGAGAAGTCACGAGAATATCAGGACCATCCATCTGAGGAGGATAGGTGGCAGAGATCAAGGGATCTTGTGAACTCGGAGGTTCGCAAGGTGAGAGCACAGAAGTTGGGTTCTCCAAGTCGTGAGTAGCGAGAATGCGAGAGGGAAAGTAAATATCGCTTCTCGGGGGTTCGTGAAGGGATAGTGCCAAGGTTGGATGCTACAACCCACGAAGTGGTGAGTAGTGAGAGGATCTAGTGTTAATTTTAGCCAATGGTCACGCACAGAAGGCACTGACAAAAGAAAGAGCTATACCCTTATCGTGGATTCGGGCATCACAGGATTGGAGAAGGAAGAGTCAGAGTTTCAACTCATGAACTCGCGAGTGGAAAGTTGTGACAAACACCTTTTGGGTTAGGCCTTGGTCATAGTGTTTTGGTCACATGAATAAGTGGAGCTTGCGCCTAGTGTCGTTTGCATAGGGGAGCTTCCAAAAGGACCTGTGGATCGATCAGAAGGAGATTCCAGCAGGGAATCGAAAGAGCCGCTTCAGCTCAGGAAAGAGATTGAACGATCCTGAGAGAGGACTTCGGCTCAAGGGTCAGAAGGGGGTCTGCATCATTCTGGTGCCGTAATTTGTCATTTGATACACAGAGAGAAGGTTGACATAAATCTTGGGAACATGCAACACATTCTCGAAGCTTTCGTTGGTGAGTTCAATCCTTCCTTTGCTGATGACTTCGACAAAAGAGTTGTCCCCCATCAGAATAAGAGGACCTTTGCATGCATCCAAAGAACAATATACTACTTCTAAGTCAACCATGTGATGTGATGCTCTTAAATATACGATCCAAGCATCGGGAGAGGAGTTGATAGCAATGAAGGCATGGCTAAAATTGCCTTTCTTGGAATTCAGATCTTCTAGCTTCTTCTTCTTTGCACCCTCGAGGATGCGATCTACAAGGTTGTTTTGATAAAGTATCTGAGACATCAAATCTATTTGTTTTTTCATGCATGCGGATTCCTAATGGTATCCTTTGTGAAAGTATGTGCATTTCTCTCCTTTTCTTTTGTTTTCTCCTTTCGATCTAGAGGCATCGGTGAAGGGTTTTGTGTACCCTTCCTTCTTCGTATGTGCATGACATTTCCGCTTATATTTATCTTTAGATTTATGATATTTGTGGCTTCCATCATGCACAGTGAGTGCATGGGACCTTGGGCCTTTGATTGCACCCATGTTGATGAGCTTGGTTTTCTCTTGTGTTAGGGATTCGATAAAGTCCTCAAGAGAAGGCATCTTCCAGGTGGCTCTAGAGGTGAATATGATAGTATGGAATGTAGATATGAATATTGAAAATTCAAGACCAAGCTTGGAGAGAATGGTGAGAACCATTTGTTTCTCCTCCTTCGATTTATCAACCCCGCAAGCTTTGAGTTGTGACAATAAATCCTTGAATTTTGTAAAGAAATCTTGGATATTCTTGAAGCTTTTTGGATCTAATTTGAGAAGATCCACCTCCAGCATGTGTCCCCTCATCTCATCCTATTTTCCAAAGAGCCCTTCCAATATGGTCCAGGCTTCATTGGGAGTCTTACAGGAAGATATATGAAAAAGGAGATCGGAAGAAATAAGACTGCAAATTGTTCCGAGTGCCTCATCCATGTGATTTAAGTAATTGGATTTTTCTATGGCTGATATCGGTTTTGTATATGTATTCATGGTTAAACTATACAACCCTCTGGATCGGATATGTATGGATATTTTCTCCTTCCATGGAAAATAGTTGTAAGGTGTAAGAATGAATTCTTTTTGGAATTCCATCTTTCCGTTGTCTTCAATCTTTTGTACCTACAAAAAACTTTGGTGTAGCTTTTTCTTAGCACTCTGTCAGCTCTGATACCATGTAAATGTGTTGAACTTGCAAAAAATAGATCTATCTAAACAATTATACACACATTTGCAGAGATAATTGGAAAAGGAAGAAGAAGGAGAGAAATAATAGAAAGAATTCTCATTAACCGTTGTGAATAATGAATAATTTGCACAAGATATATTATGTATAACTCAATGAGTTCGACTTTAGGTGAACCAAGTCGCCATAGTGGTTGTCTAGAGTGATCTGGACACACAACATTAGTTACAGGAGTGAACTACCACCTATTCTAGTCTCTCAGGCAATTACGGGAGTGAACTGCCACCTAGTTGAGTTAACTAGTCAACTAGCCTTCAGTTAACTGACTGAATAGAAAGTAGTGAGAAGTTAACTCAAGGAATCAAGGATAATGTACCACTTTTGTGATGATACCAAGGTAAGGTCGAATTATCATGGTGATGAACCCAATGTTGCATGGTGATGATCCCAATGCAACATCTAAACTCAACTCAACTAGTCAAACTGAAGTGTGAACTGAAAGAGAATATTCTCTAGGTGGAATATTCTCTCCTAAAGTATAGGAGACTGGATAATGAATAATTATGACTAATGAACAAATAAAAACCTTATAAATCAAGGTGTGTGTGAAGTAACTCTAACACTTTTTAATATTTTGATTAAATTTTTATTCGTTCATTAAACCAAACCATTGCCTTGGGGGTAATAGATGGTAGAATATTTTAACTTGATTCCTTTATCTAAAGAATAAATGTTTATGTACAATGAGGAAAAATAAGAAGCAATGTCAAAAACTAGATATTTAGGTATCCCAAGACGTGTAACAATATGAGTTTCTAGGAACAAAATCACCTGATTAGTGTTGACCACTCTTAGAGGCATGGATTTAGACCACCTAGTAAAGTAGTCCGTTGCCATGAGAATGTACTTATGCTAATGTGAGGAGGTTGGGTTGATCGAACCTATGATATCCATACCCCATTGTTGGAATGGTGCATCATTTTTAACGAGATGCAAAGGTAAAGCGACTTTCTTGACTTGTCCTACAACCTTTTGGCATATTGTGCATTTGCGAGTTATGGAATGGGAATATTTAAATAGTGTGGTCCAATAGTACCTAGCTCTAAGGACTTTGTGAGTGGTTGTTTTTTCGCCAAAATGACCTCTTGCATTACCATAATGAAATTCATCCAATACCTTTTCAGATTCTTCCTGTTTCAGGTAGCGTAACAATACACCATAGGATTTTTTTCTAAAAATCACATCATTAATTAATTGAAAAGGTGCAGATTTAATCCTTAGTTCTCTTCTACTTTTTGGGTCAAGATGTTGTGGAGTAGTTTCATGTATCAAGTAAAACTTAATATCATTATACTAGGAATTTGGAACATTTTGCGTACAAAAGATTTGTTTTTAATCAAATAATGTCTCGTCCGGTAAGACAGGTTCATTGTCAGGTGGATTAACTGAATCAACCACTAATTTAAAAATACCTTGACCACTAACAATTTGGGTTGGTTTAATATTGAGATCATATTCTCAAAGAGAGTTCATCTAATGATCCCTCTTCTCCCCAAGCTCTTTTTGAACTAATAAATTTCTTACTGCAGGGTACATGACAATGAATTTAGTTCTAGATTTCAAAAGATAATGTCTAAAATGTTTTACCTCTTTAAAAACAACAAAAGTTTGTTGATCAATTGAAGGATAGTTCAATTCTTCTCCTTTAAAATGAAATGGGGATTCTATTATCGTCATTAATGTTTTGAGTAAGTACTACAACATATCATCTTTGTGATGCAAAAGTGTAGAGGGTAAAGTATTTGGTAAAATTAGGACACATCAAATATGGAGCTTCTGTTATAGCTTGTCTAATGGAATTAAAGGCCTTTTTTTCCTGCAATTCCCATTTAAAAACAACGTGATTTTTTTATCATATTTTGTAGGGGTCTAACCATCTCAGAAAAACTAGGCACAAAATGTCTGACAAAATTTATTTTACCAAGAAAATATTGTGTGGATTTTTTGGACAACGGAGGAGAAAGATTGGCTATTGCTTGCGTTCGTGCAGGATCTATCATCATTCCATTTTTTGTTCTATAAAACCTAGTATATTTCCCTGATCAAGAACAAAGATTGATTTCTTGGGGTTTAATGAAATTCCATATTTACGATAACGTTCCAATACACTCCTTAGGTGAGATAGGTGATATTTTTTATTCTTTGAGAATATGGTAGCATCATCCAAATAGATAACCATCGACAAATTTATAAGTTCAAAAAAAGAAATATCGATGGCCCTTTGGAAAGTGGCTCCAACATTAATTAGTCTGAATGACATTTTACGATAAGAATAAGTGCCCCAAGGGGTCCAGAATGTAGTTTTAAGATGATCTGATGGGGACATTAGGACCTGGTTGTATCCCGAAAAACCATCCAATAAGGATAGTCTTTCATAACTAGATACCTATTGCAAGATCTATTCCATGGGCAGAACAAGGTAATTATCTTTATCAGAGGATCGATTTAAGTTGTGGAAATCGACACGCAGTGGTATTTCCCCATTCTTTTTCCTTAAGGTTGCTGATCAACTATAAGATAGTTCAATTCTTCTCCTTTAAAGGAAAAAATCATAAATGAAATGGGGATTTCATTATCTTCATCATTTTTCTGAGTAAGTACTGGAACATATGATCTATCTGATGCAAAAGTGTAGAGGGTAAAGTCTTTGGTAAAATCAGGACTCATCAAAGATGGAGCTTCTGTTATAACTTGTCTGATGGAATTAAAGGCCTGGTTTTCCTATGATACCCATTTAAAAACAACATCCTCTTTTATCATATTTTGCAGAGGTATAACTATCTCAGAAAAACTAGGCTCAAAACGTTTGACAAAATTTATTTTACCAAGAAAAGATTGCATGGATTTTTTGGACAATGAAGGAGAAAGATTGGATATTGCTTGCGTTCGTTCAGGATATATCATCATTCTCTTTTTTAATACTATAAAACCAAGTAGCTTTCGATTTTCAGCAACAAATATTGATTTCTTGGGGTTTAATGAAATGCCATATTTACGACAACGTTCCAATACACTCCTTAGGTGAGATAGGTGATATTTTTTATTCTTTGAGAAGACGGTAACATCATCCAAATAGAAAACCATCGACAAATTTATAATTCCGCAAAAAGAAATATCCACGGCCCTTTGAAAAGTGGCCCTAGCATTAATTAGTCTGAACGACATTTTACGATAATCATAAGTTCCCCAAGGGGTCTGAAATGTAGTTTTAAGTTGATTTGATAGGGATATCAATACTTGGTTGTATCCTAAAAAACCATCCAATAAGGATAGTCTTTCAGAATCGGATACTTGTTGCAAGATCTGTTCCATGGGCAGAACATGGTGATTATCTTTATCAGAGGCTCGTTTTAAGTTGCAGAAATTGACACAAAGTATTTGGTTGTCCCTCCAGAGTTTGGGGATGAAACAAACTAGGACCTAGTTTTTCTTTAACAATAAATAGTCTGAGCCACAGGTTTTGAAACTTGGTGTGTTCCCCTTTATCTTCATGTGCCTTATCCCACCTAAGAACTAGGTCTCCTACATTGAAGCTTCTATCGGAGGATGAAATATTATCAAACTAACATTTAAAATTGTGTTGATGCTAATCTAATTTATGTTTATCCTGTGTTCTGGTCTCTTCAAGTTTAAGTAAAGCGTTAATTCGACTTTCTAGGGCAGTGCATTCTTCCTCCTGAACCTTTTGGGATAGTTGAAGTGATGGTAACAAGACATTGGGAGGAAGAATAACTTCTCTTCCATACACAAGGAAGAAAGGGGAGTTAGTGATGGTTTCTTTAGGGGTAACCCTGTCAACCCATAGTGCATTAAACAAGGTCGTGTGCCAATTTTTGTGATTGTTAGACACTATTCTTTTTAAGATTTTGATTAAATTCATTGATTCAACTAGACCATTTCCTTGGGAGTAATAGCTAGTAGAATATTTTAACTTGATTCCTTTTTCTAAAGAATAAATGTTCATGTCCAATGAGGAAAAATAAGAAGCATTGTCGAAAACTAGAAATTCTGGTATCCCAAAATGCATAACGATATCAACTTCTAGGGACGTAATCACCTGATTAGTGTTGACCACTCTTAGAGGAATGGATTTAGACCACCTGGTAAAGTAGTCTGTTGCCATGAGAATGTAATTATGCTAATGCAAGGAGGATGGGTTGATCGACCCTATAATATCCATCCCCCATTGTTGGAATGGTGCATCGATTGTAACGAGCTGCAAAGGGAAAGCAACTTTCTTGATGCTTCCTGCAACGTTTTAGCATGTTGTGAATTTGCGAGCTATGGCATGGGAATATTTAAATAGTGTGGGCCAATAGTAACCAAATATAAGGAATTTGTGAGGGGTAGTTTCACTACCAAAGTGACCTCCTATGTTACCAAAATGCAATTCAACCAATACCTTTTCAGATTCTTCGAGTTCCAGGAAGCATAACAATACACCATCAATTTTTTTCTAAAAAGAACATCATTAATTAATTGAAAAAGGTGAAGATTTAAGCCTTAGTGCTCTTCTGCTTTTGGGGTCAACATGTTGTGGAGGAGTTCCATGTATCAAGTAAAAATTAATATCATTATACCAGGAATTTGGCACAGTTTGCATACAAAAGATTTGTTTTGCATAAGACAATGTCTCATCCAATAAGACAAGTTCATTGTTAGGTGGATTAACTTAATCAACAACTAATTTACAAAGATCTTGACCTCTAACAATTTGGTCTGGTTTAATATTGAGATCATATTCTTGAAGAGAGGTCATCCAGTGAGCCCTCTTCTCCCCAATCTCTTTTTGAACTAATAAATTTCTTACTGTAGGGTACATGACATTGAATTTAGTTCTAGATTTCAAAAGATAAGGTCTAAAGTGTTTTATCTCTTTAAAAACAACAAAATCTTGTTGATCAACTGTAGGATAGTTAAATTCTTCTCCTTTAAAGATACAACTCATAAATGAAATGGAGATTTCATTATCGTCATCATTTTTCTGAGTAACTACTATAGCATATGATCTATGTGATGCAAAAGTGTATAGGGTAAACTCTTTGGTAAAATCAAGACTCATCAAAGATGGTGCTTCTATTATATCTTGTCTAATGTAATTAAAGGCCTTGTTTTCCTACGATCCCCATTTAAAAAACACATTCTTTTTATTCATATTTTGTAAGGGTCTAACCATCTCAGAAAAACTAGGCACAAAACATCTAACAAAACTTATTTTACCAAGAAAAGATTGCATGGATTTTTTGGACAACGGAGGAGAAATATTGGCTATTGTTTGCGTTCGTTCAGGATCTATTATCATTCCATTTTTTGATACTATAAAACCAATTAGCTTTCCCCGATCAACAACAAATATTGATTTTTAGGGTTTAATGAAATTCCATATTCACGTAAACATTCCAATACACTCCTTAGGTGAGATAGGTGATACTTTTTATTCTTTGAGAATACGTTAACATCATCCAAAGAGACAACCACCGATGAATTTATAAGTCCACAAAAAGAAATATCCATGGCCCTTTGGAAAGTGGCTCCAACAATAATTAGTTCGAATGACATTTTACGATAAGCATAAGTGCCCCAAGGGGTCTGAAATGTAGTTTTAAGCATATCTAATGGGGACATCAGTACATGGTTGTATCCCAGAAAACCATCCAATAAGGATAGTCTTTCAGAACCAGATACATGTTGCAATATATGTTCCATGGGAAGAACATGGTAATTATATTTATCAGAGGCTTAATTTAAGTTGCGGAAATCGACACAAAGTTGTATTTCCCCATTCTTTTTCATTATCGGGACTAAATTGGACACCCATTGGGTATGCCAAACAAGAAATATGATCTTAGATATTAATATCTTATTCAATTCCTTTTTATTTGTGGGACCTAAATTTGGGTGCATCTTTCTTAGTTTTTGCTAGAACGGTTGGGCTTGAGGTTTCATGGGGATTACATGTTTTATTATGTTTGGATCCAAATTTTTTAAATTTTCATAAGTCTAAGCAAACACATATTTAAATTATTTGAAAAGTTTAATAAATGATGACTTTTCTTGTTGTGTACACCCTTTGCCCAAATTAATGTTCTGAGGTTGATCATGTGTCCCTAAGTTTATAGTTTCATATTGCGGTGAGGAAAAATTCGTTTCACAATTGAATACTCCTTTAAATTTGTCATGTAAATCCTAAAAAAATTCTAATCTAATGGCATATTTAAGGATAGAATTTACCATGTCAGATGAACTTTCAACTGATCGTGGATCATGTTTTACCGTAAAATCGCAGATATTTTCATCATGAGTGGTTTCGTCGATTACAACACCTTGGAAAGTGTCTTCCACATGCTTTTTTTTTATGATAAGTTGATCATCGCAAAACACCTGCCAATTAGTGATATTATCTAGAATTGACGGCCTGAATATTAATTCAACACAAAATGAATTAGGAGAGAAACCTTTAGTAAGAAATAATTTTGATTCTACATTTGCCAACAAATCTTCTTCAAAATTACTAGATCTAGGAATAAAACTTATATTAAAGGAGAGAAATCTATTAATCAAGATCCATACCTCAGTCTGGTAGTTTTTCAGATGAACAAGTACATAGTGAATGACATTTTTTACCTTCTTGACCGCAATTTTAGAATCGCCGAATACAACTAGGCATTGGACGTAAAGGTCAATGGATTTCTCGAGTTCTTGCAAGAGAGATTCATAATCTGTTGCATTATTTGTGAAATCGAATTCTAATATAAAAGCAATGAATGTCTTATTACCTTTGGGATCTGCCAATAAACAACCGACATTGAATCCTTCATGATTTAGACCCATCAAAGTACAAAGACCAAATTCCATCATTCTCACAACTATATACAATATTTACACCATGATCTCGGGCCATTACTTAAGTGTAGATTGATATTTCATATTGTTGATCAGGGTATGAAACAATAGATATTTAAGCAACAAAGTTCCCAAATAAGGTATTCATTCCTTGGTCTTCTAATGCATTCACACTTGGGACAAAAGGTTTATTTGGATCATTCATATATGTGATTGTATATTTCAGATAACGTTCCCTGTTGACCCTAAGTTTGTTTGGGTGACCATTGATTGGCAACCACAAGTGAGACCAATCTGTAGAAAAATAACCATGAAGTTGTTCAGACCAATCCCTGCCGAGCAACATACCATACACTTCTAGAATATCGGCTACTACTATGTCAACCACCTGATGTACTTTTGGATTGGATGATAACCTAATCAAAACATCTTTAAGCTCCCCAACCATAGTAAGTTTAGTTCTATCTAGTTGAATGATTTTCATATCAGATGACTTAAATTCAACATTGAGTTTTTAACAAACTGACAAACGCATCACATTTGATGAAGCCCCAGAGTCCACCATGAAATTATTCACATTTCTATTAAATATTTCAAATGTTAAAAGAAATGGTGGCACGTTAGACCTCTTTTATGGCATGGGAGAAGGATTTGGGGGTTGCTGATTTTTATTTGCTACGTCTGAGGGTACTTTATCCAGATTTTCTATGCTTTTATTTGGAAAATCCTTATTTTTATTGTTGTTTTCAGGTACACTTTTGTCTAAAACATCCTTCCTCTTGTTACTACTATTTTCAACTGTGGTTTTGTCTAGAGAATCTTTCTTTTTATTGTTACTATTTTCAGCTATATTTTGTAAGATTTTCTGTTGGATGTCAGGAAACTTAAGAAGCTCGTAGATTGAAATATTTTCTTTTAACCTCTTAAAATCCTCAATAGGGTCATAATATATATCAGAGAAAGAAAAATGTTTAGAGGTTTCACCCTGTTTTGTTTGTTTTGATGTTGTATTTTTGTTTGAATCAGGTGCAGATTTGTTTTGATCTTTAGGATGATTTTTACTATGAGTATTATAAGGATGTTGATTATTGTTTCAAAATTGGCTTGAAAAATGCTAACTGAAAAATGTTTGAAAGTTGTAGGGGATGAATCTTCTTCATTAGGTGTTCCCTCATCCTCATTTTCTACATCATTTTGTTGTTTAGGTGGTACATCAAAAGTATTATCATCTCCAGTTAATAACGCTTGTATAATGTGTTGTAATCCTTCTAAAATAAAACCTTCAACCGGTGGGGTTGACCTATTGGGAGGATTTGGAAGTGGTCTTCTAAAAGGTGTTCAATAAATTCATTTACTAGAAGATCCTTCCTATGCAGCTCTTTTCAGATCTACAACTTGTTTGGATAACTTTTGAAAGGATTTTTGCAAACTTTCCATATCTATGGGTTCCTGATCTTTCTTATTTGAAGGAGGTTTGGTAAGAATTTATATCTTCTTCTTGGAAGAATAAGTTGATTCGGCTTCAAAATTTTTGTTATCCTTCAAGTTGAGCATGTCCTTTTCAATGAGAACTGCTTCTTCAAAAGATTCTAATAAATTATTATTTTTGGACCTCTTAACCCACATGGTTGTGGTATGATGTAAATATTTAGCATAATAGGCAACAATCATATTTTTTGTAGGCATATAATCTGCAAGAATCTTGTTTTTGAGTGTAAGAAATCTTTGGTTAAAGTATTTAACCTTTTCTTTAGGATTCATCTTCATATTGGATAAATCAATGACTAAGACTTCATGAGATTTGTTATCTTCGAATTTTTCTAAGAAAAAGGGTTCAAATATATCCTAAGAAACAATAGTTTAAGGTTGTTGTGCGAAGTACCATGTAGGGGTATTTCCTTTGAAGGTATAAGGAAACAACCTGCATACGACATCTTCGTGTTCTACATTTCTAAGCCTAACAACCAACATAAATATTTTTATATGATCCTCAGATGACTATTTAGAATCGAGATCAAACTTAGGTAACCATTTTTTAGGATGCTTAGGTAAAGGATGTTGGGGTCTTGGTACTACCACAACATCTTGGTCAAGACAAGGCCTGGTGGGGTAATTTTGATTAGCCATATGAGTTGAATTCTATGAATTATTTGAAGTTTGAGATTGTTCAGAAGATGAACTGTATTTTTTAGAGGATTCTCCTCCTGAAGGAGGTGGACAAGGGTTGGGTGGTGAAGGAGGAAGTCAAGATCCCCCAACACCTAGAATGAGCATTTCCAATGGATTAATCAATATATCTCACAATGTGTAATTTGTTGTACCGGTGGCAAGAGTATCTTCCCATTGATTGGAAAAATCAATAGGTTGATGTAATTGTTCACCAAACTATCTAAGTCTGGCCAATGTGTCTTGGGTTCTTATTATTGATTGAAGAGAATTTTGGATAATCTCTTATACGTCAATTCCCTGAGGAAGTGGTGTTGCAGGTTCATCATGAATAATAGGTTGAGCTTCACATGTAGTGGTTGTCTCGCGTACAACAGTGGAGTTTGAGTGACTACAAGTTATAACTAGAGAGTGATTGTTAGGAGGTGTCTTTCGACCCCCTCGTGCCATTAATATTCAGTTGTCCCTCCTTCTAGTGCCATTTGTTGACATGCATATGTGAACACATCATCAACTTTGAGGGAAATCCCAATCCGATGTTGTCTAGGTAACCTAAACTGTTTGGGATGACTCACCTTGATGCCTTTTACGACTCCGTTGATCGGTAAAGGGATATAAACTAAACTATGAAATAAAATAACTAACCTAATTATCTATTATGTACATTTATGTTCTATATATACAAAGTGTTAAAATAATCAGATTGCAAGATTTGCATGAAACCTTGGAAACTATTTTTATAAAAGAGAACCAAATCTCAGGAAAAATGTGAAGAGATATAAGATTAATTACTAATCTACTTTTGCCTATGAAAATAAAATAAAAGAAAAGAGTGAATGTAGATGATAATAATATGACTTAGATAAGAAAAGTATTAAGTTTAAAGGTGAATCTACATTCACAAATCAAATAACAAAAGAAAAAAAAAATTTACTAACCTAAAACTGGTTAGTGTTAAAAGAGAAATTGTGGTTGTGTCTTCCTGTACCAAAATACTCCTGCAACCACATGTTAAGAGAAATCTAGAGCAGACAATTGTATAATTCTAAGACTATTGAAGTGTCAAGAGAAAGTCACTTCACTTTGACAATTCATATCTCATTCATAATACAGAAAATACAACATTTGTATTGTTAATCTTAGGTGAGGATATAAATGACCATTTACATTAAGAAATAAATTTCCATTGACTAAATAGATGTGTGAAAAATCAAAGTATATGAACAAATTCAATACAGTTCAAGATTTGCATCAAGATAATACAATCACCTAAAACTATACTATTTTCAATCATGGACTATTAAGAGATTGAAATAATTAATGTATAAATGATAATAATTCATCATGCATTGATAAAATAGACTAACACTAATTTTAATAAACTCATAATCAATTAATTTGAAGAATATAAATCGTAACATCAAGATATTATAATAGGAACTAAACTTTTTAACTTGCAGGACAAAAGCCTTGATTAAAGCACAATTCAATATCCTTCAATAACATATTCATGAGTCCATTTCCCAAAAAATTTCACCATCTCTCTTATCAAAACTAGCAGAGTATTTAAAAACCATAATGTTCAACTTATCATATCCACATGATAGAGGTAAATCTTTAAAAATAGAGTATTTTTAAAACTAAATACTAATCTGAGTTTTTAATAATAATGTTTACAAGAACTTATAAAAGTCTGTTATAACAACTATTCAAAATATATTCTGAATTGAAATAGGTCCTACTTATAAAAAATAAGTACTTAATGGTTTTCATTAACCAAACAACGCACATGAAATCTTCCCATACCTTTTGAGACCTGCAAATAAAATTAAAATCCAATTAAAAATCTCATTAACTAAATTAAGACAAACTTACATAATCTTTGATTCTGTAGCTAGTCTAAAAACAGTGCAACAACTAATGCTTACCAAACAAATAATAATAAAAAAAAATACAAATTTATTTACCCAAATTAAACATTGGGAAAAGAGGATTTGTGCATCTTTGATCTCATAATCGCATTGACATTGGTTGAATTCTTAATAATAATATCTCCCAATTTTCTGGGTTTCTTTTTTGCCCAAGGAACACTTTGTTGTATTTCAAACCTCAACTCCTAATTTTCTCTTTCAAGATTCCTATTCTTCATTATAGCCTGGTTAAGGTGCATTTGCAGGTATGGGACATCTATGTAATACCACTGGACCCATGCTAATCATTCGTCACAACACACAGGTTCCAAATTCCGAAGTGGTTGTTGTTTTTCTGAGTCTAAGGACTTTCGTTGTACCAACTTATCCTTTAGATCGACTTGGATTCCTGAGAACCCCTCACAGTCTTGGAGGAACGAAGGTAAATTAGAAACAATGTCATACTATGGATGACTAAACTTTGCAGAGTCTGAGCTTATACCTTCAACCTAGTTTTGATCATCTATCATAATCGTTTGAATGGGATTCATTCCTTTTTTTATGCCTATTTTATTTACCCTATTCTTTATGTTTATCACTTACTGTTGGTCTCATAGACTGTGACTGATAAGAAAGACTTAACGATTGAGTCCTCAAATGGCTAAGGAAAAATTCTAATGGTTTCTTAGGCACAAAATCAGATCTTTTGGGAGCCGATCTAGTCATAGGAAACAATTCAGTTTGGGCATCAGATGAAACAACATGGTCATTTTGAATTTGAATCTCAATTCGAAAATCATGAGGAGAATTAGGCGAAGCCTTGGGAGATAAAGGATCTTTATCAGCCTACATTGAATCAATGACAGGGTCGATTTGTGGGGTTAAGAATTTATTTCTTACCAGAAAACCTTTCCAAGTGTCCCCTGTGCTAACCAGATGGAATTCGATCAGGATGCGAATTAGGCTGTTGTGAAACAAGTTGGAGTCAGGGTTAGGGCTCGACCATTGATAAAATTTCGACCTTTTTTTGTAGGATTCTAAGAAAGTGGAAATGCAAATTTAAACTAAACCCCTAGAACACCATAAGAAACCGTATGTGAAAGTAGAAAATTAGGCCATAACAACCTTCACATGTAATGAATTGATTGATTATCAACAAAATACTATGCCAAATGGTGTTAAAAAGATCTAAAGGCATACGCTTTATGTGGTATTGTGACTTCTTGGACGCCAACAAAGACCGCCATGGAATGTTGGTTACCCTCATGTTTTTAAACCACCTGTCACATTTCTGAGGAAGACCCATTTCCTTGGCAATGATTTCCTCCATGACCTGTATCTGGACATCCCCAATTTTGGCTTTGGTGCCATCAAAAGTCTTGGAAAATGCCCTTGCCACTTCTAAATTAAAACCATTAAACAACTGGATAAACTCTAACCAACCAACCTGAGAAATTTTACCCATCGTGTCATCATGGTACAACAAGGTTTGTGGGCCATTAGACTCTATCCTAACTATGGGAGACATAAACTCAAAAGATGTAAACCGAAAGACACATAAATAGTTTTCATCAAGGGGAGAACTTTGTAACCAAAACATACCAAACCCATAAACAACAAAAGAGGTCGAACAGACATACATGACATTAAACACGCAATTGAGGATTTGAGGATGCTATACCATTATCTCCCATTCCAAGTTTTGATTACCTTCAATAGACCAGAGGACATAGAGGTTCGAACCTAACAAACTGATGAAACCCTCGCGACTTTCCACGAACTACTAACCTGATTTTGAGGACATTAACACAACACAGAGTAATAATTCATGTGATAGCCAAAAGGTCAGGTTAGAATAGGTAATCATCATTTAACATTAAGTTGTGATATGACAATGGTAAGTTTCAAAGTGTTATATCGATACCATTTAGAGAGGTAAGGTTTTAAATGAAACCCCATATCATCCATATTAATCAATAGTTTTAAGCAAGGTTTTGATTTCTGCCCAACATTCAAGTTCATAAGTTGGTTAGATAAAACCCAAACTTTCTAGAATTGATCTTAGTTCATAGGAAGTGAGTCTACTTAGGTTGTTCAACATAATTCATAGATCTCACAAAAACATATTTCAAGGATCCTCTTATTCAAACCTTAGATTAGTTAAAGCAATCAAACAATAATTTTTAACTCATGTACAAGGATATTGTCGCAAGAGTTCGATCAACGATTTGCACAAAAAGAAGCTCCAATTTCATGATTTACAGTCATGAAATTGAAGAAAGAAAATGATCAATAAGTGACACAAACATATTCTCACGAAAATGGTAAGAACTCCAAACAATACTGATTGGAACTAAAAAGTCACACCTTTGCAAAAATAAAATCAATCAATCTGATGCATATAGACATACTAGGAAGTGAGTATAATAAATGATTTTGTATTTCAAAAAACAATGAAAAACAATATTTTAGTTGGGCAGCCAACAAATAGTGACTCACTAGGCAAAGTAGATATCTCTATTCTGGTGAAAACATCACATCAGACTAGAAGCACTAGCTTGTTAGATATCCAAATTTCCTCTGAGAGTTTCTCATTTGGTATGTATAGTATTGATATTATCTCTAGTTGCGTATGATAAAATGGTGTAGCCACAATTAAAAAACTAAAGAAAAAAATTCTTTCAAGGATTGGGATATGAAAGATGTTTTCCTCCATGAGTCATGAGAATTTATGAGTAGGACCTCAATACCATAAGCATGGCCAATGCTAGTAGAATGCGTTCATAGCCTCAATAGGGTTGCCTTTTAACCCAATCAGATGTGTCTATCCCATATAGTAGTTAAGAACACATGGTAGATCAATCCTAGAGTTAATGATTTTGATTCTTTTGGTAATTTAGGAACTAGTTGAAGGTCACAGCTCTGGCTTGGTGACCAGTTAACATCAGTTTCATCCACAGAGGTCCAATAAGGTGAGAAATTTGACTCGTGATGAGACCTTTTTTCCTCTAGTTAAGAAAACTGGAGGCCACTACCTTGGCTTGGTAACCAAAATTGGTAATGTCACCTCCATAGATTCTCCATGGTCATAATGGACTGGCTCATGATGACACCTTCCAACCCTTAGCTAGAAACTTGTACTATTTTAGTTTGAAAGCACATGTGATCCAATCATGTTTTTTTTTTTTGAAATTAATCTCCCAATGAGAGATTGTCTAAAATATGGGGAAGCAGATCTAGAAATTTCCTTAACAATGAGGGATGGAATAAGAATATTAAGATCTACATGATTGTCAAGGTTTAGAACAATTTTCTGAAACAATCCTTTATAGGGAAAAGGGAAATAAAAATGAGAACAACCAGATTTTAAATTTAACCATCAGGGCTAAGGTATATTTTAGTTTCAATACCAGATTTGAAATCTCATTGGTGGCTTGGAAATCAACATACAACTCATTATTTTAAAACAATATTCCTTCATGATGATCAATTGTGAATAGCATAACAAAACATCAGAACGACAGGCAAAGAAAAAATTAACTTTCACTCAAATAAAAGGAAAAAAACACACCACAAACTAGATATTTACAAACTAACTTTTCACAAGTAGATCACGAACAGTACGTTTTGGGGGCTTGACCATTTATTGGAAAAGTATTTGGTTGTCCCTCCAAAGTTTGGATATGAAAAGAACTAGGACCGAGTTTTTCTTTAACAATAAATGGTCCCAACCAAAAATTTTGAAACTTGGTGTGTTCCTCTTTATCCTCATGTGCCTTATCCCACCTAAGAACCAGGTCTCCTATGTTGAAGTTTCTATCGGAGGGTGAAATATCATCAAACCAACGTTTAAAAATTTGTTGATGTTGATCTAATTTATGTTTAGCCTGTGTTCTAGTCTCTTCAAGTTTAAGTAAAGCGTTAATTCGACTTTCTTGGGTGGGGCATTCTTCCTCCTGAACCTTTTGGGATAGCTGAAGTGATGGTAATATGAAATTAGGATGAAGAATAACTTCTCTTCCATACACAAGGAATAAAGGGGAGTTATCGTTGGCTGCTTTAGGGGTGACCTTGTCATCCCATAGTTAATTAAACAAGGTCGTGTGCCAATTTTTGTGATTGTTCAACAATGTTCTTTTTAAGATTTTGATTAAATTTTTATTTGTTGATTCAACCAGACCATTGTCTTGGGGATAATAGCTGGTAGAATATTTTAACTTGATTCCTTTTTCTAAATAATAAATGCTCATTTCCAATGAGGGAAAATAAGAAGCATTTTCGAAACATAGACATTATGGTATCCCAAAACACGTAACGATATGAGTTTCTAGGAACAAAATCACCTGATTAGTGTTGACCACTCTTAGAGGCATGGATTTAGACCACCTGGTAAAGTAGTTTTTTGTCATGAGAATGTAATTATGTTGATTCTAGGAGGATGGGTTGATCGACCTTATGATATCCAGGCCCCATTGTTGGAATGGTTTATCGATTGTAATAGGATGCAAAGGGAAAGCAAATTTCTTGACTTGTCATGCAACCTTTTGGCATATTGTGCATTTGCAAGCTATGGCATGGGATTCTTTAAACAGTGTGGGCCAATAGTACCCAACTCTAAGTAATTTATGAGCATTTGTTTCTTTTCCAAAGTGACCTCCTGCATTACCAGAATGCAATTCATCCAATACCTTTTCATATTCTTCATGCTCCAGGTAGCGTAAGAATACACCATCAATTTTTTTTCTAAAAGGCACATCATTAATTAATTTAAAAGGTGCATATTGAAGCCTTAGTTCTCTTCTCCTTTTGGGTTCAATATGTTGTGGAGTAGTTCCATGTACTAAGTAAAAATTAATATCATTATACCAGGAATTTGGCATGGTTTGCGTACAAAATATTTTCTTTTCATCAGACAATGTCTCGTCCGATAAGATGGGTTCATCGTTAGGTGGATTAACTGAATCAACCACTAATTTACAAAGACCTTGACCTCTAACAATTTGGGTTGGTTTAATCTCTATATCATATTCTTGAAGAGAGGTTATCCAATGAGCCCTCTTCTCCCCAAGCTCTTTTTGAATTAATAAATTTCTTATTGCAGGGTACATGGAAATGAATTTAGTTCTATATTTCAAAATATAAGGTGTAAAGTGTTTTACCACTTTAAAAACAACAAATTCTTGCTGATCAACTATAGGATAGTTCAATTCTACTCCTTTAAAGGCATAAATCATAAATGAAATGGGGATTTCATTATCATCATCATTTTTTTGAGTAGGTACTGCATCATATGATCTATCTGATGCAAAAGTGTAGAGGGTAAAGTCTTTGGTAAAATTAGGATTCATCAAATATGGATCTTCTGTTATAGCTTGTATCATGGAATTAAAGTCCTGGTTTTCTTGTGATCCCCATTTAAAAACAATGTCCTCTTTTATCATATTTTGTAGGGGTCTAACCATCTTGAAAAAAGTAGGCACAAAAAATCTGACAAAATTTATTTAAGAAAGAAAATATTGCATCTATGTTTTGGACAACAAAGGAGAAAGATTGGCTATTTATTGCATTCGTTCAACATCTATCATCATTCCATTTTTTGATACTATAAAACCAAGTATCTTTCCCTGAACAACAACAAATATTGATTTCTTGGGGTTTAATGAAATGCCATATTTATGACAACATTCCAATACACTCCTTAGGTGAGATAGGTGATCTTTTTTATTATTTGAGAAGATGGTAACATCATCCAAATAGACAGCCACCGATGAATTTATAAGTCCATTAAAATCAATATCCATGGACCTTTAGAAAGTGGCCCCATCATTAATTAGTCAGAATGACATTTTACTATAAGCATAAGTTCCCCAATGGGTACATAATATATTTTTAAAATGATCTGATGGGGACTTCAGGATCTGGTTGTATCCCAAAAAACCATCCAATAAGGATAGTCTTTCATAACTGGATACCTATTGCAAGATCTGTTCCATGGGTAGAACGTGGTAATTATCTATATCAGAGGCTCGATTTAAGTTACGTAAATCGACGCAAAGTCATATTTCCCCATTCTTTTTCCTTACCGGGACTAAATTAGACACCCATTGGGTATGTCGAATAAGAAAGATGATATTAGCTATTAATATCTTATTCCATTCCTTTTTTACTGCGGGCTCTAACTTTAGGTTCATATTTCTTAGTTTTTTCTAGAACGATTGGGCTTGAGGTTTCATGGGGATTACATGTTGTATTATGTTTGGATCAGAATTTTTTAGAAATTCATAAGTCCAAGCGCACACATCTTTAAATTCTTTGAAAATTTTAATAAATGATGAGTTTTCTTGTTGTGCACACCCTTTTCCCAAATTAATGTTTTGAGGTTGATCATGTGTCCCTAAGTCTATAGTTTCATATTGTAGCGAGGAACTATTCGTTTTACAGTTAGTTACTCCCTTAAATTTGTCATGTAAATATTAAAAATTTTCTAATCTGATGACAAATTTAGGGATAGAATTTACCATGTCATATGAACTTTCAGCCAATCGTGGATCAAATATTACCGTAAAGTCGCAGATATTTTCGTCGTGAGTGTTTTCATCGATTACATCGACTTGGAAAGTGTCTTCCATATGAAAAAAAAGTTTGATCTGTTGATCATCGTCAAACACCCACCAATTAGTGATATTAGCTGGAATTAATGGCCTGAATATTAATTCAACATAAAATGAATTAGGAGAGAAAGCTTCAGCAGGAAATAATTTCGATGCTACATTTTCCAACAAATCTTCTTCAGAATTACTAGATCTAGGAATATAACTTATATTAAATGAGATAAATCTATTAATCAAGTTCCATACCTTGGTCTGGTAGTTTTTGAGATGAACAAATACATAGTAAATGGCATTTTTTACCTTCTTGACAACAATTTCAGAATCACCAAATGCAACTAGGCATTGGACGTCAAGGTCAATGGCTTTCTTGAGTCCCTGCAAGAGAGCTTCATATCCTTCTATATTATTTGTGCAATTGAATTCTAATATACAAATAATGAATGTCTTATTACCTTTGGTATCTATCAATAAACAACCAACACCGGCTCCTTCGCGTCATTTATACCCATCAAAGTACAAAGACGAAATTCCATCGTTCTCACAACTATCTACAAAATTTATAGCATGATCTGGGGCCATTACTTGAGTGTAGAATGATATTTCAGATTGATGACCAGGGTCTGAAATAGTAGATATTTCAGCAACAAAGTTCCCAAAGAAGGTATTCATTCCTTGTTCTTCTCATGCATTCACACTTGGGAAAAAAGGTTTGTTTGGATCATTCATATATGTGACTATATATTTCAGATAACGTTCCATGTTGACCCTAAGTTTGTCTCACTGACCATCTAGTGGAAACCACAAGTGAGACCAATCTGTAGAAAAATAACCATGAATTTTTTCAGACCAATCCCTACTGAGGAACATACCATACACTTCTGGAATATCTTCTACTACTATGTCAATCACCTGATGTACTTTCGTATTAGATGATAACTTGGTCAAAACATCTTTAAGATCCCCAACCATAGTAACTTTAGTTATATATAGATGAATTATTTTCATATCACATGGCTTAAATTTAGCATTGATTTTTTGACAAACTGACAAAGGAATCACATATGATGAAGCCCTAGATTACACCATGAAATTATGCACATTTCTATTAAAGATTTCAAATGTTAATAGAAATGGTGGCACGTTAGACCTCTTTCGTGGTGTGGGAGAAGGATTTGGGGGTTGCTTATTTTTATTTGTTGCGTTCGAGGGTATTTTATCTAGATTTTCTATGCTTTTATCCAGAACATCCTTCTTTTTCTTGTTGTTTTCAAGTACACTTTTGTCTAAAACATCCTTCCTCTTGTTACAACTATTTTCAGCTACAGTTTTGTCTTGATATTTTTTCTTTTTATCGTTACCATTTTTAGCTATGCTTTGTAACATTTTTCGTTGGATGGCGGGAAACTTAAGTAGCTCGAAGATTGAAATATTTTCTTTTAACCTCTTAAAATCCTCAATAGGGTCATATTCTAGATCAAAGAAAGAAAAATTCTTTGAGGTTTCAGCCTGTTTCGTTTATTTGATGTTGTATTTTTGTTTGAATAAGGTGTAGATTTGTTTTAATCTTTTGGATGATTTTTACTATGAGTATTATAAGGATGTTGATTACTATGTATGGTTTCAAAGTTGGCTTGAAAAATGCTATCT
>JZKD02S0109374.1:181817-195030 GCA_000966675.3 Picea glauca | reverse complement strand
TCAACTGCTGCTGCATGAATTTCTCCTAAAGCTTGAGGCAAGGCTAAAGGGTTGGGACAAAACTGGCTTGGTAATTTGGCAGAGTTTCTTTGCTATGATTTTCCTCCTTTGAATATTACCCCTACCCCTCCTTTAATAGGCTATAAGGAGCTAGGGTTTTTGGCGAACTCTCGGCCATGCATGGCTCGGAGTTCCTAGTTAACTGACAAAAAGCCTTGTGTCCCAGCGAAAACTTTCCTGATTTTTAGCTTTGTTAGGTACCCGCGGGCTGTTTTGGGTTAGCCCGCGGATGCCCGCGTGCAGTATAAGGACAGCAAGCGGATGCCCGCGCCCAGTGAGAAGTTAGGGTGCGGGTTGCTTGTTTTAAGTGGTTTTTTGAGGAAATACTCAGCATGGCTTTGGCTAGGAAGAGGCATGAGTTGGCATGAGGCCAGGTAAACCTATATGGTGCATTTTAGGGTTATAACACAACCCCACTCTTCGACAATGAAACTCTAAATACATCCCCCACAACTCCCTACAAGCTTCTCTAGAAAATAAGAAATAATCAAATTTTCCATATGGTCTGACCACTTTCTTCTCACCATATCTTGCCACATGAATCATAATCGTAATAATGAAATCATGCCCAAAATACACTAAGGCCAATAATATATATTTTGTTCCTTCCACTTGACACTTGTCACCTTTAAAAGTATCCTTAAGCCACTTGGTGACCCGTTCCATATCCTTGGGAACTTAGGATAAAATAATAATATATTTGAAATTACACTTTTCTTAGAAATATTATAAAATATTCCCTAATACTTATGACTCACCCCCTTTTCCATTTTTTCAGTGGAGTATCCCCTCCCATCTCATTTCATCTGAGTTAGTCAACTTGCAATATTATATTAATGTTCATTATTATATTTGCATGGGTAGGCACACTGACCTATCTGTGCTTAGGCTCACTAGCCTCATAATCATACAGGATCTCTGGCCTCAAAACATAAATAGTTATATATATATAACTTAGTACCATGCAATTCCCAGTTCATTACCACGCAACATAGTGCAATGCACACACTTACCCAAGTGCGTGCAACACAGTGCAATGTGCACACTTACCCAGGTGCGCGCAACACATAGACTCTGCACCTTATCTTTGTTAACACTTTTCCGTGCACTACTCTGATGTGCATAACACCATAACCTAGTGTCCTTAGCTCACTAGGATAAATGTACATTACATTTACACCCGGTTCTCGCGGCTCACCAACCTATATATACAATTATAAACAGTTTTGGACCAGGGACACTACAACTTCCCCATTATTGGAAGCATACATATTTGTCACCCCTAACAAATGGCCTTCTAATGAAATCAAAATAATCCAGTGAAGGAATTTTTGGACACCTATGCATAGGCTCCTTTGATCTTCTCACCATTTTCAAATGGTGTGGGTTGGTTATATGTTGCTTAGGCTTAATCAAGGCCTTCTCTTAGAAATATCTATTACATGAAAGCATTGAAGGGTAGACCTTTATCTTATGTTTTAATCTTTGATATTGGAGGTGATAGTTAGGAAAATTGATATAATTCATCTAGTGTGTGACTCTGTGCTTAATTAACAAAATATTGAGCTTCTTCTTCAAATCCATGGACAAGTCAACCTTGACCAAGGATGTTTGGATGGATGGGAGGAAAACATCATTTGAGGCTTTGTTGGCAGCCAATTCAATTTTTTTTTAATTGCCCTAAAAGCTGCCTACACCTATTGTCTCCTAAATGACAAGTCATCATCGCATGTTGCAACTAGACATTTTATTCTTTTCTTGCGACAATTGCAATTTGGTTTGGATTCAGTTTTCACAACTGGAAGTGTGAAAACCTCTCCTTCGTTGCTTGGACTGTCATGATTTTCTTATTTGATATCCTGATAGGTTCTCACCTTTGGTCTTCTATTAAATGGATGGAATGAGTTTCAAACTATGTCTATTCACTTTGATTGCGCAACTTGATATTCTTGGTAAAGCACTGAACATGTTAAGTTATGGGTTATATTGATTTCATAAGGGTCATGGTTGATCTTGGTTTATAATGTGATCCTTTCTATCATAACTTCTTAACTTATCGATTTTATAAAGTCATTGGTTGCAATGTTTATAAGCTTTGATGATGCAAAAAATGCATGGGTCGCATATCGATTTGGTTTCATATTTGAGTGGCAATGTTTTACACTTGGTGCATTGGTAAAACTTTTTGGATTTCATGTTGGATTGAACTATACACTTGGCGCATGAATATAGCATATGGTTTTGGTTCTACATTTGATCGATGGCACGTTGATATGGTTATACACCGATTTGGGTTCGCCGATTAATATGTTTTAAACGTTATGATTACTGATGGAACAACGTTGTACTCAGCCATTAATACATTGCATGGCGGTGATAATCCCACCACCTTTGCACGCATTACATTGATTCATTCCCCTTTGAGCGCTTGCAGCTGTTAAGCCCTATCGTTTTTACTCCTGCGTTTTGTATTGTTCAAATTGAACCCTACCATGCACAGAAGCAATGGCTCCTGTCATAAGGGCCGAGACCAATGGGTGCCAAGCACTGTTGATGCTTGATGGTGCTTATAGCGACCTAGAAAAGTTCGGGTGGCTCCCTTTCATAAAGAAGTTCGATGGTTATAACCCTAGCGCGGCTCGACAATTTGCGTTATCATTCGATGGCTGCCGAGCCAAAGTTGGAGACGTCCAACTTGAAATTAATGAACAATTTCTTAGCTCGGCAACCAGCCTGCCTGTTACGGGACATAAGTGGTCGAAGAGTTGCAAGGTGGATGATGTCCCGTGGACATTGCTATTTCAATCTCGGATGGTGAAATCTTGCGACAAGGGTTTGCCTGCAAAAAAGTTAAAACCACGCCGGCATGACCTCCTAATGATAATCAAGCAATTCATTACTTGCGAGGGCAGGTATGGGTTCGTTTTCCTATTTCACCTTCGTCTATTGATGGTTTTTATGGTTTTTGAACTCAATATGCCCCACTACCTGCATAGAAGTTTGTTCAAGATGGCTAAGAGGTACAAGCATGGCCAGGCCGATACCAGCCTCTTCCATTTGGGGTTGATTAAAATGATTATGGTTTATGAGTTGGGGTTACATCATGATTGTTGGGATGATTTTCTCAGTCGTAATGGCTTTGAAGAATCAAGCCCTCCACAGGTCGATAAACCTATGGTGACTGAAGGAAAACCTATTCCCCCTGTGCCTTATAGCGTTTTTCTACCCAAACCTCTACCCGACCCACCTACGAACTTGCCTATGGCTGTGACCAAACAGGTCGAAATTGCTAAACCCACAACCAAAAAGCCTAAAGATAAAACTGGTGCTAACTCTAAAGGCAAGAAAAATGCTCGCTTGATCTCTCGCATGACGAGAAATAAACCTAGAACCCCTGTCAACTCTGAGCCTATCGTGGTCAGCGAAGACTCTGATTCAGAGATTGAACGTTTTCTCCCCAATGAGTATCCTTACTCAGAAGGCTTGTGTGACAAACCTCCTTATGACTTTGTCAAGAATTTACCACCTTGTCTACAGGATGATCCCAATTTTCTTGGCATTGAACTACCTCGTGGAACCTTCGGTGACTCATCGAAACCCTCTTTTGCTCGACCTGTTGTTCCACCATGCGATCAATGTGGTTTATGGTTGGAGAGGTACTACCTAGACGTGCCAGTGTTGCAATCTAGAATCCATGCCTTGGAAGATCAAGTGGCAAAGCTCACTGGTCATAACACGAAGGTGCAACCCTCGGACAAGAAGCAACGAACAACTGGTTCAATTCTGTTCAAGAATGTCGAGTCAGCCACAACAATTGTCAATTCAAAATTGACATAGCCTCAGCAACCGCGCTGGAATAACTGTCACCCATTTATATTGCATATTCATAAACTCTGTGTACATCATTGACCTTCTCTGTTACATAAACATGCATTGTTGTATATAACTTGTTTTGGTAAATTGAATTTTGTTATCGTTTAAGTTTTAATTGGATTTGGTTTTGATTCTAGTAATCATATTCTGGATTTGATTGTTTAAATTAGTTGAGATTGAATTCTCTGTTACATCTATTATAGGCAAGCTGTTTTGCATTTCAAATTTTGAAACACGATCTATGTGTTAATTCGAATTGGTTATGATGCACATAAACGATGGTTGTCTGTTACATATGATTTTGACCAACCCGGATACGATTTAGATTTTGTTTAAAAAAGGGTTTTGTTTTATATCGTGATCGTAACAGTCATGTGAAGCCCAGCCAGTCAATTCGCTGTGGCCCGTTCATTAAATTGATCCTTTTATATTTTGAATTGGAATAACGATGGATATTCGGTTACAAATGAAATTGTAAAATAAAATGATCATGCCCAGGATGATGAATTGTTCTATAATTGGCTCAGACCCGATTTTATTTGATTGATGTCCAGGTTATGGTTATTAATGATGTTCAATTTTGACTGTGTTACACCCAACAATTGAAATCGATGGTGATTTTTGGTCAAAACTGTTGCGCATGTTTCGTTTGAGTATATCGTAATAGCCTTTCCATATTTGATTACCACAGATTGAATCTTATGCATAATCTCTACAGCCTGTTGATTGGAACGACATGAAATCTGTGTATATTGCTACGGCTGTAACATATATTTTGTGTTCAATGATATCGATTATAGTTAGGTTGTGGAAAATCTTATTTGATATGGTTACTATCCTGTTCGATTATGGTTGTATTGAGTACGATTACATCGTATCTCATTTGATTCGATTCACTGTTTAATTTCGTTTGATACGAAACAGGTCTGTCAAAGTTTGACCATGTTTTATGGTGACTAAAAAGAGAGCATTCTCTACTCTGTTTCGATTGCATTTATTTTGATATGATTTGATTTAAATGATAATTTCATTTGAATTATTAGTAATTCATTTTTCAGAGATTATTAAAAGATGATTCGATTTGATTATATCTGGTCCTGTTTGCTATTCTTGACTAGCTACAGAATCAGATGATTATGTAGCTAAGTCTGTGGAGTCAATTTTTTATTGTTTTCTTAATAAAATATCCTTCTAATTCGATCTTTGTGTTCTATTGCAGGCAAATTTGAATTGGCAATAGATATGATGAGCAGTTAGGGGATGTTTTACAGATTCTACTTGCATTTTATTCCCTTAGTTTAGGTGATTTTGGGATATCTCCCAGATTGTGTAAAACTATTTGATATTATCCACAAGGATGTTTTACCTTGTGAAGAAACCTATATATACTTATGATTTTTTTAATAAGGTTCATCCTCAGTTGTGGGAGAACAAGGATATGGAGTTCTAATACAGACTGGAGCATAATTGGTGTTTTGTCATAGCTTTTGCTTTTCAACATATCAGAATTTTGTTTCATGTTTTGTATATCACTTTGTTTATGGTTTATGATTACTTTAGCTATCTAAATCAAATGCAAATGATATAATTCTAATCACTGTTATCCATATCTTATTTCTTCCAAATAGATAAAAAACATAACAATTGTTAGGTCATTTTTTGAATGATAGTTTTATCTTTTTCATAAATTGAATTGTTATATATAAGTTTTCTGCATAATAGGTTATCCTTATTGCAGGAATTTATGATCATAAGATTGTTATGATTTTATGTTATGTCTTGTTTGTCCTGTAAAACACTTCAAGAAACAACATAGCTGATCGTTTACAAAAATCTTAAGGACTAAATGGTGTGAATTTCTTCCGCCAACCAGCTTAGAAGCAATCATACACAGGGCAGACTTGGAGCATTTCCAGGTCAACTAGTACATTGTTTACTGCTTTGATTAAGTAGTTTAATTTAGATACAATCTCAGTTAGATTTACATTAGATTGTTTAATTTCAGTAAATATATTAGATTGTTTAATTTCAGTAGTGATTATTTCTTTTTCATAAAATATAAAAAATAAAAAAAAAAAATCTTGGCTGTCTTAGGGAAGAATACACATGATTTTTGCAGGTTTTAATCAAATCTGTAGGCTGTTCATAGTGTACATTTGTGAATAAGAAATATTGTGGATGATAATTAGATAGTTGATTTGAGTTATTACAATAGTAATTAGTGGATTGTATAGAATAATTAGTATTTAGTATATTAGTTCCTTTTCTTTGTTTTATTAGTTTCTAGTTTCCTTTATTTTAGTTAGTTTCTTGTATTTAGTTATAGTTTAGTTTGTTTTATTTACTTTAGTTAGATTACTTAGCTCAGATCAATTCTCTCTTTGGTTTTCATAGAAGACCTTAGAGCGGCCAACGGAGCCGTTAAACTCATCAGGGTGGTCCATTCCAAACGGCTTGGGTTATTTAGACAACCCCGGACCGGTTCCACTCTCCCAGTTGACAGACGGTCAATTTCGCCCGTCAATAGGCTTCTAGAATATATGAGTTTCCAAAACATGGTGACTAATTAGTTCATGAATTTCTATAATGTAAAGGGAAGGCCCAAACATGGAAACATATTTTGAGCAGGTCTTTAGCTAAAAAGGCTTTTTTCAACTATAGGTAAATAAAGTCTTATAAGGATAGATTATGAGAGCATTCTATTTTGAAAGATGATATGATACTATGCATTAAATGATTGACATTGATCTAATATCATGCATGGCATCTGAATATAGCATTATCCTTTCCCCAATACTTATCATTTTAATGATTAGATTTAAAAATAAAGCATTGTCCAACCTACATTTGTCTATTAACATTGGTTATTTTTTTCTCCTTCAATAAAAAAATGTAACTTCTTGTTGATAACAATGAAAAGAGGTAACTTCTTATTCAAAATCTAGAAAACATAGAGCAATAAAAAGTTCTTGTGTCCCCCAAAACTAGGGTCTCTCTTCAAACACTTTATGATAATCAAATTGATTGTAAAATAAAGCAATAAAGAAATCTTTAGAACATAAAGATATATCTTAGTCATTTATCTAGGTTGACTAGATCCACTAGTACAAATCGAAAGAGAAGCGTCAATACTTATTAAATCTACATATAATTACTCTAGTTTTAACATAGGTTATCTTAGGCAATAAGGTTACAATTTTGATCAAACATCCATCACAATCAAATTAATGTAACTACATTAATGCTAGTTTCTTTACTCTATTAATAATTATAAAAATTAATAAGGATTAATTAATATTTATGATGAATAATACACCCATTCTATATAATTAGGATGATAAATAGATACCATTCTTATTAGTCCCTGTCGTAGGCATAGAGGGACTATAGTGATCGATAATTCGTTGACTTCATATTAGTTTGTCCTTTGACCAAAAGTATTTGCATATTATCTATTATTGGAACCAGGGAACTTAAAACATCGATTTTTATATAATAAAAAGTACCATATTTTTCATGATCTGATTGGACAACAGAATGGAGGTCTTATTTCCATCTTCTCTATTCCCAATGTTATATATGTTGGCATATCCCAAGTATTTGATCGTATATGGCCTTTTTGAATCATATATTTTCTTATGCATTGGTCGAAGGTGGATTAATGCTAGCATTAGTTCGAATGTTTGGTTTAGCATTTTTTTCTAGGTAAATTTCTGGAAATGTTTGATATGCTGGAATATCCAAAGTTTGGCCTTCGAATGCATTCTCTACTATTCAAAATATTGTTACATAAATTATAATAAATTTTTGGGATACATGAGAGACCTGCCACATTGCATTTGTTTCTTAAATGTTTACAGAGCATTTATGATAGACTTAAATGTTTACTAAATAGGCTTGGAATCATTGAATGTTTACTTAACAGGCTTGGAATCATTGAATGTTTACTTAACAGGCTTGGAATCATTGAATGTTTACTTAGCAGGCTTGTTACAATACATTTTCTTCCGTTTTATTTATTTATATGCTTCAACGCCATTGTTGGTTCACTGGTTCATGCATGTGTTTTGCATCTCCACTGATTTCTTAATTACCTGTTGTTGTTGTTCTTGTTTTGTTGTTCATGTTGTTGCAGTTTGCACGTTTGGGGTTCTGCAACCGCGATTGGAACTACGTCATTTGTGGTGGACTGGTTGATGCTTTCTTTTTTGTTCATTGTGTGTTGTTTATTTTTGTTTGATTCGACTTTGCAGGTTTTGGGTCCCACGGATGCAGTTGGGCCTTTTGGTGCTTCTTAAATAGGTTGTTATTTGCAGCTTGTTCTTGTTTGCCTATGTTTTTCAATGTTGGTAAGTTGCATCTGTAGTTGGATCTGTTGTTAAATTCTTTTGCAGTGGAATCTCCATAAAATACTATTAAGATAAAATAACATACACAAAAATTTGCAGTCGATGTAAATTGCATCTATTACATGTTGAACCAGAGTTTGTTGGCCTCAAACTATATTTCATAGCTAGCGATGTTTTTTCCATGGTTTATGTCTTACTATGGTTTCATATTTATGAGAGTAAGTTTTGTTGTGTGAGCAATATAGTTGTTCTCTCCCTTTTTTCCCTCTTGTAAACTGTGTTTCTGGTTCTATAATTTCTCACTTTTCTGTGGTCATTCTGACCGACCATTGTTTGGTTGCATACTTAACCAGTTTTATGGACGTGTATTTGTGGATAGGTGCTATCGAACTATGGAAGCTCGTGTTCAGTGTATAAATATTTCACCCAGAACTTTTGTGCTCTGCAATTCGACCCCACACTCCTCGAAGTCACAACCATGCCTCTGCCTGTGATGAGTTTGTCTATCCTACCTACCTTTCCATAATTAGTCAAGTTTTCAAAGTTTGGTGGGTTGACGTGTTTCCAAGTTCAGAACATTTACAATCATTTGTTTCTCCCGTCCATCCCCAATACCTTCCTCCCTTCCCAATAAACATTAATTATGCTTTGAGAAGTCAAAACCGACCAGATAGGTTCAAAAATATTATCTTTAATAAGAGAAAATCTTGAGGACATATCCCATTAAAATGAATAGACATGCAAATATTATGGGATTTGGTAATTTATTTTTCCCGCATCTTGAATTTGCAAAAAAAAATAAAAAAAATTGGCTCTTTTTGTTTTCTTAAAGGCTTCGACATAGTGAACAAATGTGCCACCCACAAAGGTCTTGACGTCATGTTCCTCTTTAATATTGTGACTATCTTATATGTCGTATTTGAGAATCTGATCGGATATGGGAATGTTAATACGTGCTATTAGTTAGTAGTCAACGTACATATTCGAAAATATTGGAATTAATAAGCGAAAATATTGAGAACATATGTCACTAAAACGAATTAACACAAAATCTACAAAAGATCATCCAGCGTTGCTTTTAAATACTTATTCTCGTTTCTCTCTATCATCAAAGAGTTGTTATTTAGTGTGCCTTCATTATAATGGTCCCGGTCATGGACATGTAAGACAACTTAGAGATGCGATTGAGGCCTAGATGAAAGAAGAGAGACTGGTTTTATGTGACATGATATTTGAATAAAAAAAAAAAAAAATTATCCAACAAAAACTCAGAGAGGAGGGGAAAAAAAGAACAAGTATCTTTTGGTTGGTGTTCTCCCTGTATTTGATGCTTTGGTTGGTTGAAAAGGCTACCTGGAGATTTGTTTGTTGAAATTTTTTTTTTTCTTGTTGGGAGTTGTAATGGATTTTAAGGTCATGTGCAAAATACTTCTTCGTTCAAGTATATAGTTTCTTCCAACAACACAGATTTGCCAAGTGTATCGATTTTTGTAGATCGCACAAGAATTTCTCTTCCTCAGGGGTGTTGCACTTAACGTGGCTTGAAAAATGGTTTTTGATGTTCGTAAACGATGAAAAATATTATTCCATTTGCGAATGTAACCAGAGGCGGGTAACAGAAACCATATGGGTGGATAAAATGACATATTATCACTACAAAATTTTCTATTTAAAAGTTTGTTGAGCTACTTCTGGGTGTGGTAACCGACTTGACATAAATCCATGTTCTTTGTCAAAGTTTTTTTAGTTTCCTCTAGATGTAGTTGCAGACTCCACATATTTGGCGTCACCTTTAAACATTCCACACCTTTCTGTGGGCCGCCATATTTTCCATCGCTATGAGTAAATATATATTTTGATGCGATCTGCAACATTTGATACACTTTCCAGATCTGTGTTGATGCATTCTGCATCGTTTGATACACTTTCTAGACCTGTGCTGCTCGAAGAAGCCATGTACTTCAACAAAATAACATTTTGCAGCTTCCTTGCACGTTCATTCCAATTTACTGTAATTAAACAAATAAGTTCAACATACAAATCTTCAGGCAGGATTTTCAACCAAACAGATGATTGAATACAGGGAGAATAGCAGTCAGAACATACTTGAATTTTTTTCTCGTCCCATAGCTAATGTCACATAAAACGACTCCCTCGACTTTGAATTTGGCTTGGATCACATTTCTAAGTTGTCTTGGATGTCAATGGTCAGGAACATTGCAATAAAATCACCTTAAACCCCAATTTTTCGACGACAGAAGGAAATTAATACTTGACAAACAATGGAATGTTGAATAACCAGCCATTGCAAGCAGGCCATATCTGGAAGAGACAAGCTATTCAAAAAAATGGGATAGATCTAGTCGGCAACACTAATTAAGTCCAAGACCAGAAATTGATGTTCAACTCCTTTTTTATGAATAAAGGATTTGATCGTCAAGAAAACTATCAACAAGATTCATCAATGTACATATTTTTCCTAGTCGGTGGCAGGCCAAATCACAATCATTTTGGAAAATAATCTTAGCTGTATTTTGTAACCCATATTATTTGAATATAGAATAATTGCATTTTTTTTAAAGTGTTTTCCAATCTTTGGTATTGCTTTTCATTTTATTTTGTACCTTTTTTCCCTGTGTGTTGTTAAACATGGACGACAAGCTTTTCTTTCTGCTCATCACTACTTCAATTTAAATAAAGAATACTATGTTCGTTGCTTACATTTTACATTGAAGAATAATTTGTCATAGGCCATACTTATGTGGCGTGGGGCCTATACTTAAAGAAAGAAATTGGAGGACCCGTCCTGCTTTCATTCTTCGGGTCTTGTAAATAGAATGAATTAATGACTTACAACAAGGTAGCTCAAGTGTTGATGCAATTTTCCTATTCAATATCTTGCATATATTGCAGCTTCTTTTGTTGGAATAAATATAAAAACTTCCTCTTGGGAAAAACTTTTCCAATTATCTGGCCATCGGGTCCCAGGTTTGTGGTATTCAACAACTATGTTCCTTGTTCTGGCATATAAATCTTGCAACCAAATAGCTTTCGTGATCTGCAATTTATGATTTAACTAGTGATAACTCACTAGGGATTCGAAAATCTTGGCATTAATAAAGGAACGCCTGAAGCTGCCTTAATTACTTAAATCACACCAAATTTTCATTACATTTAATTTAATTTAGATATTAATGCTTATGGAGAGTTGACGTTTTCTCATGTCATTGCAAGGAATACAAGATGAATAGATGATAAGGAATTTATCTCATTGAAACCACAATGCAAATTCATGATTATTGTTGCGTTATATACATCTTGCAGTCAAAACTTTCATGGTTACAACAAAAATTGTGAACCGAAGAGAATCCTGCAAATTGGGAGATCATTTGCATTTGAAACATAAACAATCCATTGATATATATTAGTATGGATACTATTCAAATAAATATCAAAACTTTCTCCAATAATACATATTAGTATGAATACTATTAAAATAGATATCAAACCTTTTTCTTGGCCAATACTTAGCCAATTATCTGGCCACCAGGCCCTGAGTTGGCAGTATCCAACACCTATGTCCCCTGTTCCGTCATATACATATTGCAGCCAAACAACTTCAGTGATCTATAGTTTATGCTTTTACTAGTAAGAACCCACTAGGGGTTCAAAAACATTTCCATTAATAAACAGAAAAAAATATTTTTCGACTGTCAGATACTTATCCATTTTCCCCTTTTCGTTTTCTTGTTCATTATCGTTTTCTGGTATTATACTTAGTCATCTTTCTATGATCGATAGTTGCAGGGTTCGCGGGCTAACATATCTTCATCTCCATATGTATCTTCACATGACGAATCTGACTAGCCACTGTTCCTTTCCATACTTAGTCAATTGTAAGGTCGTGGTTTCCAGGATGGCACATACGAACTCGCCTTTTCTTCGTCCCACATGTTATCACTTTCTGGATATATACTTAGTCTCCTTTCTATGATATCCAGTTCCAGGGTTTGCGAGATGACATGTCTTCATCTCCATATATATCCTCACATGATGAATCCGATCGACCGTTGTTCATTTCCATACTTAGCCAATTTTATGGCCGTCGTTTCCAGATTGGCGCTTACGAACTTGATTATTTATTGTTCTGTTATATACATATTGAAATCAAAACATCTGTGATGTACAATTCCACCATGGGTTCCTCGTATACATTAACTTTGTTCAAAGTATCTGTCGTTGCCTTTCATCCCCACAAACTTTACATCCTTCCTGATATACATTAACTATGCTCTTACTAGTGACAACTAGACACACTAGTACAAAATAATTAGTGCTCGTTGCTCCGCTATATACAAATTTTCAACCGGACTCCGACATCGTCCCCTCTTCCATGTTACACATTATGCATTGAAATGTTTCGAACTATACAATTTGTCTGTTGGGGCCTTTTGTCCTCTGGCGAAACCTTGTGACCGTATTTTAGATCCATGCATTGGCGGGTCGATGAAAACTCCAAGTCCTAGTCACTATTTCTTATTCTACCCATCCCATACTTCTTTCCAAATATGCAACACCAAAGGATTAATACTATAACGATATCATGCAAAAAGCATAAAAAAATCATCATTAATAAGAACAAGTCGAGAAAACCAACCATCTCTAGAGAACCTGTCCAAAAACATGCAAAGAAGATCTTTCTTAGTGAAAGATATAAATTCTAACCTTGTACAATATCTACTGCAAACTGATATTCAGAAAAGAACAGAAAAGATGCAATGGCAAATACAAACATTACACAGATATTTTTCACCTAGAAACCCAAACCGGGAAAACCAGCATATATTATATTGATACACATTGTGTTACATTGTTTACAATACAATATACATATAGGAGCCAGGGGCATCCAAAACCCTAACCCAATGACC